>FASU01012098.1:4091-20007 GCA_001486225.1 Heliconius pardalinus sergestus | reverse complement strand
TATCAATAAGTTGTCACGATCTTATAACGTATATATTTAATTCTTACTTTGTGTTTTGTTTTTTGGTACTTTTATGTTTGTTAAAGAATAAGAATTGATGTAAAATTGATTATTAAAGGTGGTCTGTATATTTTTACGAATTATTTTAAAAAAACTTTCTCGTCTTACACCGACAATCAATATAATAAGTAGAAGGGGACAAATTTGGCACGACGGCGGTTCTAGGAGGGTGTCAATTTTCGGCGGTTCTAGTAATAAAGACTATTGGCTATTTTTTAAAATTTAACCATAAATGCATAGTTTTCAGACTTTATATGTTTAATAATATTTTGCCGTAATACTCTTATAGCTGCATAAAATGAGATTACATTAATATACTATGATAATTATAATGGGATATAAATACAAAATTTTATTTTAAACGTTTGTATCGCGTTTTCGCACGTATGCATTATGTCATTTTAATTTTCATATCAAACTGTCATTTCAAAAGTGAAAAAATATGTTCAATATTGTATTTCTATACATTTTATAAAAATTAAATTAAAAGTAAATAACAAACATGTCTACTGCAACCACCAATATGGAACCTACAAAAGATATAATAGGAACTTGCCTTACCATGTGTCCACTAGAAGAATATATCTTGTGAGTTGAATTTAAAAATAATAAATATTATGTCCTTTTAATTATATAAATGATAATTTAATCTATATAGTTTGTTTAAAGGCGGAAAAAGGAAAAGATGATACATGTTCTAGAAGTAACGCATTCAAAATTTGTATTGGTGAAAAGTTATAGTCGCTCAGCTGCAGATAAAAATATGGCAGTTTCTTCTTTGCTAAGGCCTTTCGACGTACTTATGGAAACAGTGCACTATTTATTATTAGAGTAAGTTAAAATAATTGTTCTATAATAAGTTTTAACAAAGAAATACAAAAAAGTCTCAATTTCTTTTTTTTTATTTGCAGAGTTTCAAAAAGAGAAGATGTTAAGATGTCTGTGATGTACAACTTTATACATAACAGACTAATGGCAGTCTTACAAGATATGACTATTCAGAGGATGCCTACCCTGCAGTGTGACAAATGTACCTTATTATTAGAGCCTATGATAAGATTTTATGTCTATTATGGTTACAGGTATCTGAAATCTAGATTTATGTAAATCCTAATTACATAAAGTAGCTTCACACTTTTTACCATATTTAGTAGTGTAGGCAGAGGAACCCTTGGTTTTATTTGATTGGTTGATACAATTGCTGCGGTTTGTCTATGTAACAACAGAAATGGAAATAATTGTAATTTAATTTTTCACCCCGATGGAGAATTGAATTAAACATATATCTATCACTAAGAATGAATTAAACATATAACTATTGTATGTATATTTAGACACAATCTCCCTACACCACTAAGGCCTTTTAATCGTTATCATAATTGGTCTGTATATTTGTAGCATGACACTCCACCATACACTATTAACCACATCCACAGAATATACTACAAAAATAGTAGAACTAAACAGATATTTTCTTTTATTTCAGAATGTGTGACAGTCCACCTAGCGAGTTTGATCCAGTATTAAACAAAAAATATTTATTGCAATGCTTAAAATTATTCCTTAGTTGCTCGGACACTTTGGATTTGAGCCCTGATATGGAGAGATTATGTGATTTTTTTATGTGTGTAGATATAAAAAAGAGGAATGAGTTGTTCTGTGATAGAACACTTATGGAGTCTTTATATATTTTATGTAATTTGGATGATGTTCATCCACTGTATAGATATTTGTCATTGCCAAAGAAAATAAAGACGTAAGTGAAGTATCTTAAATTAATGATTTACAGTACAGTCAATGAGTTCTGGATGCCTTGTTGTAAGGCTTCCTGAAATTTTGCACATTGTACCACTCATACACAAAGAAATTATCGAAAATCGAAAGAATCGAAAAATCCTAGTCTAATCCAAAGCTAACTTTATGGTGGCTATAAGTAGTGGATGTTAATGTATTTCCTACAATTCCAATAATTATAAAGAAATAAATAAGTGTCCCGCATATAGAATAGTAGGCAGAGAGATCCTAGTTTAAAGATATCCTAATATCCATTTTCCGCTCAGTTTTCGTGGCATTGTGCACTTTGTTTTGCTGCAAAAAACAACGCCCCCTAATGGAATTGAACCTTCAATTATTGGTAGCAGTTAGTAATAAGTAGTTCTATAAAATATGTTACCAATTATGATTTCTAGTTTTTAATTGTTTACAGTCCTGCATTGGTAACAGCATATAATATAGCAGTCGCGAATATCCATGGCAATTATATAAGAATGTGGAGACTAGCCAGGAGTCTGTGTCCACTAGCATTTGCTGCTTTTTATTTAAACTCACCTCTAATACAAAGGTGTGTGTGAATATTAAAGACCAAATAATTAAAAATACTTTTTTTTTAACCTGCGAAATAGATTTCTTTCCCTAATATGGAATAACACTTCCAAAATGGTTTCTAAATATTTTTTTAGCTTCCTATATAGAAGGATAGGCAGAGAGAATCTAGTGTCGAGACACTCCTCATCTCCGCGCACCGCGTAATTTCCCAGACATTGCGTGTTGAGTGGTGGAAATTACCACCCTACTTTTTCTTTCTACCAGAGTGAGAAAACTAAAATATTAAATTGAATTGAAACGAAACAACATCCATTGTGTTTACACGGTGTGCCACTGCGCCATGTCGATTATAAAATATCACTGATAGATAGATATAGATAAAATAATAAAAAAATTACAGAAGAGCATTCAATGTATTAAGCGTCGCATACAACAACAAGCAATTGACGGTCCCTGTAACGGTGGTGAGAGGCTGGCTTGCATTCAACAGTGACGAGGAATTGAGAACAATTTGTGCACACTACGGCTTGAAAGCAACAGATGGCGTATTGTTTAATAAAGGAGACTTCAAAATGGATGTTGATTTGGTATGTATTGCTCTATGCAACGGTGCATTGAGTTTCATGTGAGCAACAAAAATTGTATTTATCAAACTTGATTAAATACATGTTTTGTTGTTGACTAGGCCCCCCCTTCCCTATTACTTTTTTATCACGCAGCAAGCTGTCAGTTAACGCAGAGGCACAAGCGTGCGACTATAATCGCGACGGTTAAATATATTATTAAATATATTATCCCTAATTGTGGTAATGAAATATTTAATATTTTACTTTCCTCGCTCTGGTAAAGACGCAAAGCATGGCGCTTACTTTACCGCCACTCAACAAGTAATGCTCCGAGAATTCGGTAGAAAGTGGGGAAAAGAAGTGTCTTAATGGAAACGAAGTGCTTTCACACTAGGTTAACAGGTTCCTTCTTCCTACCCCGCTATGTGCAGGATACAGCATGAAGCTAAAAATAATAATTAGCAAAATTATCTTCATCTTTCAGCCTCGACCAATAAAAAATTATCAAGCGAAAATACTACATACGAAGTTGCACGATGTGTTAACATATAACATATAAAAATTGAAAATGGAAAATTACGATGATTGTTCCTATAAGATTTTAAACGTTTAATAATATTTTTTTGGTTTTATATATATTAATTGGATAAAAATTAAAAAAAAAATGTGAACAAATTTTTTTTTTTTAACATTAATTTAATTTTAATAAAGGTTTGTTAACGTGATAGCAGTGAGCCACTGTTCAATCAATGCAAAGGCATTCTGTTTTATATAGTATAGTTAATTGATTTTATTGTCTACATGAGAAATATATTTTATTATATAATAAAATTGAGTAACAAGGTAATTGTACGGCGTTCCTCCCTCAACACGCAATGCTACAAGATGAGCGAAAAATAGGGAGCGAAATGTCTTTATTTTTAAATCCGGCTTTTGATGCAGCAGTTCATTTATTGGTCACCGATACAACTATCGGCAATATCGGTACAACTATATTTTCATTAATATTGTAGACCAAAATCAACTTTTTACTAAGTGTTTCTTATTTCTTTCAAAAGATAATATTTTTATTATTAAAGGCAGGAGGATATCTTGATATAAAATTATTATTAATTATATATTGATATACTAATTGTATTTCATCATATACCAAATAAAGACTGATTTGTGTTAAATCTATTTTATATTTACTAATAAAACACCATTATATATAAAGAAATTCTTTATTTACATACGAAAATTCGCCTAATTCGCAACTAATTACATACATTTGACAACAAAATCTATCTAAACGTTTGTTATTGCTGTGTGCGGATTGACATCGGACGTGAACAGTTACAATATTTATCACTTACATAATTATATAGTCTATTGATAAGTTATTTATATTTTTACAATATAAAAAGACTATCTGCTGGATAAGATTTCGTTAACTTACTCGAAAGATACAAGCCTCCATACAATGTATTAACATTTTATTCTCCTACGAGTCTCGGGCGACGAATTTATAATATATCTATTGGATAAAATAACAAAACCTTATCTGGCATTTGTTAAAATTTGATTAAAACAATAATTATTATCTAGAATTATTTTAACACATCCGACGTAACCCAAACACAGCATTATAAGCAATATTCGTACAATTTTCAGTAACAATATTAAACTCAAAATATATGGTATTGACATGAGTGACGTCATCGCCATACATTTTAAATAAAAAATATATTTCGCGTTAATATTAACTGAAATGTACTTTTACATTCATTCTCTACTTAATAACCATATATTCGATATGAACATAACATAGTACTTTGTACCTTTAACAATTTTTTTTACTATTTAAATAATTCGTCGCCATATTCATGTTTTTTTAATTATTAGAGAGATATTAATTACATCATTAAGTTATTTTGTTCTTTTCGAATTGATCCAGGACAAACTAATAATATTTTTCAAGGAGACACATTTAAATGTGTTATATAAAAATTCCTTTTATCAAGAACAATTTATGCAACTATAAAATTTTACGGAAACTTTAATAAATGTTATATTTCACATTCCGTGGACGACGCGACGTTAATTACATCAATAAGAAATCGAACCTACATTCTGTTATGTAGTTATCTAATGCTCAAAAATCGCAAGCCAAATCTAATAAAGCAAATTATGCAAATACATACTTTAATAAAACGTAAATGAAATTTAGACATTTCTAACTCCAATACAATTTTTGTAACACTTTTCATCGTACATATTTGACAGACATTTAGCCGCCATTTTAGTTATAATTTCAACAGGTTAATAATAATATAACAGCGATAAAATGCTTAATTTTAATTAATATAAAATAATACGAATTATTTTACGTGTAAATTTTTAAAAATTAATCACATATAAGCGCTGGTAACTTAGCTTAGAACATGTAAAAAATAGCACTCTTAAAGTTCGGAGCGAAGAATTGATTTCATTTGTGCCGTATATTATTTATTAATGAGGGCTGTAAAGTAGAACAAATATATTTAGTCAACTAAAGTGTAAATTGATGTCCCATTTCATCAATGAAATGGGACATTTGTGACAAGGACGGGGGAGCGCTCCTGAATTTCGTGACACACTTTAAAATATAAATAAATAAATTTATTTTCATGATAATTCCTTTTATTTTAATAAGTTATTGCGTTCAAAAATTTCTACGTGTAAAACATGTGACGTCGCACTAGGTAGGGGTTTCCACAAATGTGATCAAAAAAATTTATGTAGAATTCGCGCAACCTAATTTATGAATGGCCCCACACCATTTAAATCGTTTAAAAATTAAAATAACGTAACATTTGCATTGAAAATAATTTCATGCCTTCCAGTTTCACAAAACATAAAAATAAACAGCAAATTCATACAAAACACTAGTGTGGACATATTGAAACTTAAATATCACTAAATTGGTTTAAATAATAACATATTCTAACTAACCCGTTCTTCTGACTTTAAAAAAAAAGAACAAACTTTGCAAAGTTATCCACAAAGCCGTCACGTGATTTCATTAAAACAAAACATAAAAAGTGTTAATAAAAAATGGAAACAACAACAAAATTAATTTACATACATAATAATATATTCTATACATGAGTAATGTACAATTTGACCTTGGTCTTACTAAGGTCATCAAGGTCATAAAATCTCTTGCACCAACCGGGAAATCGAACTTTGATACTACACGTTTACATAAAGACATTTAATCCTCGAAGATAGTCGAAGCTTTACAGACCAGTCGCATGTCATAATACTATTCGGTACTAGCAGATATAAAATAAATTATATAATTATGTAATTATAGATTTTAATTTTATCATACAATAAAAATAATTAAATGAATTAATTTCTTTTATTTTATGATGGATTATATTTATATTATTTATGGTTTCCACGAAAGCCAGTCAATATTTTTATGCATTATTTATAAATAACTATAAACGGACGAAATTATTTGTAACCAATACCATAGCTTTGATTTATTATCTGTCTTATACTATTGTATTATATTACTTAGACTTCAATAAAAAGTTATTTATTTATGTAATTATATTATCATGATCGGATTTTCTTTCGTTTCCTCCTTTCATTAATATTTTAAAATTTTTAACATAATATATTGGCAAGATTTTAACAATCTATAATTACATATAAAATTACTCAACAAAATTCCAAAATGACAATTACAGTGAAATTAAACAAGTCATGCACGTAAGGTCTTGAGCAGTAGTGGTAGCATTTCTAGCCAAATCATTTTTTTTAGTAAATAATATAAATTTCGTAAATTCCATTGTCATTTTATTAATATTGTATAATTGGAAATTTTTGTATACTTCTAAAAGTTCTTCTACTGGTGTCAAAACATAGATAAAATTAATATTTGATAATAAAAAGGGATCTTGATTAAAATTACTACTAAAAATAAGAAAACTAATAAAGTATTTTATCATCTGCTGCCTTCTGTGTATCAACGAAATGCACTGAGACTTGGTCTGGTCATAATGCCGCTACATTTCTGAAAAGATCAAACAATTAAAAAATATATAACAAGACTAGCGACTAGAGATTGAGCCAGACAGAGCCTAAAAATGAACTAGCCTTTAGAAAAAAATCTTAATCAACTTACCCTACAAATAAATCTTCTAATTCTTTAAAAAGGCATCATCAAACAGCTCCAGCTCGTGCCATAAGTAGTTCGCCTTATTCCTTAATTTCTTAGCGGAGGTGGACGCCTCATCTAACATTTTAATGGCCTCTCGCACTTCTGTTAGTTCAGTGTCCATTTCAGTGGTGGCCTCGTCTACGAGGCGACAGAGGCGAGCGAACATTGTTGATAGCTCCCTGTGAAATATTATGTATAATAGAAAAATTCAAGACAATTTTACTTAGAAATTACAAAAAAAAATAAGTTAAAAATTACAATGATGTTCAGATTAAAAATAATTTAGTAACAAGGCATTCTTTGTACTTTTTAATCTCTTCAAAATCATTTAAACAACCAACTTAGGGAAATATTATGAAAGTTACGAAATATAAAGCACACTAAGTGTTCAGAGAAGTTGAAAGGCAAATAAAAAGCGCGGGTTCGAATCCCGCTATGGTTATAATATTTATACACTATTGTTTATATGTTTTCTAATGATATATTTTCTTATATCTATAAGATACTCACTGCTGCACTTGATGGCTACAATTCGCGGATGTCAGATCCACTATAAGTCTTAATTTCCTACCCGCGTGCGCCACATACTGCCTCTTGAACAATCTTTCCTGGGCTTTAGACGTCCACGTACAACGCTCGTAGGCGTATAGTGCGCCGTATACTAGAGCAGTTGCTATTACCACACGCCATCCTACTGTTTTTAGAAGCTGAAAATATTAATATAGTTATTATATGTTAGAAATGTGTTTGAATATTTAAATTATTGTTCTGTAATATATCTGAGGTCATACACTTGCAAAAAAATCCATATAAAACATTATGTGATAAGCTTTTTTGTTGTTATGGTATTTGACGTTTTTTTGGAACCTTTTTTTTAAATTACACATTCCGGCAGTTAACATGTTAAACAGAGATAATTGGGAGTGTTTTATGTCAATTTCATCCATTCATTCATGATTACTTTTCATAAATTTCAGATTTATAAACTGTTGGGTAGACACTATACTTCGTCTGTACACCATCATCGAAGAAAAAAAAACAAATTTCATTACATGCCACATGCCGACGTGGCGTAGTGTATAACTCGGGGGTATAACTTATTTTAATATTTTAATTTTTCGTTTTGGTTACAAGGCAAAGAGCGGCGTTGAGTGCTGCCTCTCAACACGCAATATCTCGAAAATTCGGCGAAAACAAGGGAACCGAATATCTTAACATAAGTATTCCCTCCCCCCTGCGTCTCCCCTGCGAGAAAAAGCGTGAAAATACTTTATATAATCCGATTACACTCCGGATCTGTTCTGTGGATAAAGACAACATGCACTAAAAAAATAACTTAAACGAATTATAAAATAGCATAGGCAATCTCAACTTTTGCGCATTGGGAAGAAAACTCCGAAAGAAAAAAAATCCTAAAATATAATTTGTGCAGCCATCTACAGCTAACTTCAGGATGGTAATGGTTTGTCAACAGTACAATACATAAGATATTCCACTTATTTCGGCCTCCTCAGACCCCTACGAGACAGTTTCAGGAAGAGGGCTGCTGAACCTAGAGATGGTGAAATCTAGAAATTATAAAAAAAAGAAAATTCTCACCAGTCCAGACAACAGCAGACCACCCATCGTACCCTGTGACGTGACAGCTCCAAGTGCAAACTTGGATATCATTCCCCACTCTTCTGCGCTAAGCCCCACACCACCCACCCCTACACCACCACCACGAGACACCTCCAGCGAGGGCGCTGCTGGTCCTAATGATGGTGGAATCTAGAAATAAAAAAAATTAAGTTTATGTATTGATAATTACAGTAGGCTAAGTATATCACCAAATAGTATCAAAGCACAACTATAACACAAAACACAAAATACATCACTAACCTGTGTAATAGTAGGTGGATTTTTCAACGCAATTTTATTAGTGTTTCGTCCTTGGAATCTTTGTATGAGGGCCGTGATTCCGTAACTGAAGCGAAACGATAGGTCCTCCTGGAAGTCGGCACAGAGGTTGTCACAGTTAAGACGGTAGAGCACTTCGAAGGGCTGCTGGTGGGGAATGATGCATCCGGCAGCAGCTGCACGCTTGTTTGGTGGTAGAATATTGTACATTCGATCTGAAATTGTTTTTATTTTGTCAGTCGTATTTTTTTTTATCTAGAAGTTGAAAAGAAAATGTAATTTGTGTATCTATCAATCTCTATTTTATTGGAATGAGTGTTGCTTAACTAAGATGGTAAGATAGTACGTACCCGCCATTTCCTTTTGCGCCTCGTCCATCTCGAGACCGATGTCGGATGACAGTCGCTTTTTGAGCCGCTCGCCAAGCCCCGCCTCCACGTGGCGGTGCAGCGCGCGCTTGTAGTGCTCCAGTGCGCCCCGCTCCGCGCGGAACGCCGACGACGCCTCGTACTCGTCCACGAGGGCCGAGAGGCGCCGGATTTCTTGGCTTAGGGTTAGGGATACCTGGTCAAATATACAAATTAAACAGTTTCACGCTGTATCACACAGCAGGGTAGGCACATGGAACCTAGTATTAAGACACTCCGTTCCTTATTTTTCACTCAATTCTGGAGGCGTTGCGTGTTGAGTAGAGGAACCAAACGCCGCCGATTGCCTCCACACCAGCGCGAAAAAATGGAAATATAAATTTTGGAGATTGAACCCATGACCAGTCGGTTTACAGTCACACTGTGCGTCACAACTGGCCTTCTGGTGAAATATGACGAATATTAATAAACAGATCATTTAGGCATACTCTACACCTGAGAAATTGCATGTTAGTTCTTGCAGGGCGTTCCCTGAGGTACTTTAACAAGCTATAATTCGAGTGCCAAAGGGGCTCTCACATTTTGAATTTCTCACATTTTCTTCTTATCCTGCTGTGGGATAAAGCGTGAAATAAAAAAATTATTCGCATACCTTATGTTCAACACTTTCCACCATACGTCCAATCTTGTCCTTCATCTGCCTTGTGATGGTGGTCAGCTGTTCCTCCACAGCCGTTAGTTGTTCTTGTAGTATCCTTTGCTTTTCCACTTTAGTCGATTTCATTTCACTGGAGCTGTTATATATCTGGAATTATGAATATTTTATTAATTTTTAATTTTACTGTCTTTACATATAAAGTTGTTTATAATTAAAATTTTATACAAAATATAAGTAGAACAGAATATTTTGCCATTAGATATTTTTTGGATCTAATCTCAGGGTAGCTATTGGTTCCAACTGAAAAATATTTTGTATTCCATTACTTTCAATTTATCGAGAAAAACTTTAGGCTATATTTTATCACGTTAATTGATTCGATGGAACCTCCCACACTTAGTCTGTGACATGTGTCATACACAAGTCTTAGTAATTTCCATTTGACTACGGGAGCGAAGTCGCTAGTAAAACCTAGTACTATAAAACTCACTCTCTCCAACTGTGCCATGACGTCATTGGCTATATTTTTTCCTCGTCGGGAGTGCTGCGCGAACTTCGTTCTAACTGCTGACTGTGATATACACTCTTCGAATTTCCTCTCGAAATCTACGAACTCGAAGTATCGGACTTGATGACCTTCGGCTAAGATTGGTGCTAGAATGAGGAATAAGTGGAGTCAGTTTTTTAGCTTCACGCTGTGTCCCGCATATAGAAGGTAGACGAAGGAAATCAAGTGCTAAAACACTCTGTTCTCCATTTTCCACCGAGGGTTTCGAGTCTATAGTGGGGAAAATCAACACTGGGCTTTTGCCTTGATGCCAGATAGAAGAAATGAAAATATAAATAAATAATAATTAATTATTACTTATTCCTCCGAGTAGGGTTGGATCAACCCCACAACCATCGCGTTATAGTCAAATTCTTGTGGCCATGCAAAAAAAATATTAATATTATTTTTCTTTTAAGTTATTGTTTTTTAATCAAACAACGCTGTCCTACTCACAGGTGAGGTAATTACAAGTAAGACAATAAAGCATCACCTTACAAAATTTCGGCAACTTATAAGCCAACATTTTGAATATCTTACAAGAAACAGGTTTCTCTCTTTCCCTCATCCGCGTGAGCAAGGCCTCCTTGGCTGAGATGAAGAAGATACGCTCCTCGGCCTCCTTCGGCGTACACACACGCAACTCCCTCGAAAGGAAATCCACACATCTGTTGGCGTGTTGACTTCGTACCTGTTTATAATATAATGTTATTTTGGGGGGTAAGAGATATTTACACTCAATAATATGAAGCTGAAGAGTTTATTTGTTTCAACGCGTTAATTTCAGGAACTGATTCAAATTAATAAATTCTTTTCGTGTTTTATAGTCTATTTATTTAGGAAGGCATGGATAAATCGTGGATTTGACAGGGTAGACAGACAAGACCCTATCAACACATTTTTTTTGCTCTTATTAATACATTTTGTATAACAAAACTCATCATCATTTTCTTTTTAATACTCATCAGAAAAAAATACTGATAAAAATTTACTTGTTCTAAGTACTCGGTCTCCGAGGCTGATGCATCCCATCGGTTATTCAATATGAATATATTCGGTTGCGATATTTTCGTTGATACTTTGTGAAAGAAATTTTTCTCCTGCAAAGAAAGACAATTTGTTAATTTTTTTAGCTTTGCGCCGTATCCTACAACGAAGGCGGAGGGAACCTGGTAACCTAGTGTTAAGACAGTCTGTTTCCATTAATACACTTCCGTTCCCCACTTTCAAATTATTTTCAGAATATATATAACAAATAATGATGTTTGCACATTATTCACTATCTACTTTTAACAAATCCCTTAACTCCCATTCTGTGGTTAAAAAATGTATTGTTTGGTAGCACCCAACGTATATAAAGAAATAAAAAATGTTTAAGAATAAAAAAATGTACTAACATATTTTAGGAAACAACATTACAATTTCCGATTCCCAATTTCATTTATTTTCAGCGACAGTTAATCCAAAATTATCAATATTGTTGAGGCCCGTCGTGGCGTATTGGCAAGGGTGTCACTGTAAACGTGACAGGTTGATGGTTCGAATCCCACTCAAGATAATGAAATATTTAATACTTTAATTTCTTCACTCTGGTGTTGAGGCAAAGCGCGATTCACTCATCAAGATTGGGCGTGACGTCACACACGCAAACAGGCGTACTCACCGTCACCATCAGCGTGGACTCGGCATTAGCGACGAGCACGAACACGTCCGCGTCGAGGCAGTACTGGTCGATCCACTCGTCGAGGTTGGGTGTGACGTCCACCCCGGGACTGTCCACGAGCACCACGTCGTCACGCAGTAGCGCGCACAACTCGCGCGGCCAGTACACGTGCACCAGGGAGCACTCCTTCAGCCGCGTGTCGCAGAGTGCATGTCCGAGCTGGCTCACTGACTGGAAGGAGGGGGGCAGATCAATTTGTTTTAAATTTTGTATGTGAATAATATTGTCAGTGATCAAATATACTGGAATTCATTGGTATACTTTGCTGGGAAACTAGAAAGATTTTTTATTTCAATCGTTATAATTTTTAAAAAATTAATGGACAAAAGTAATTGAGCCCACAAATATCGCTTTTGCTGTCACATCTTTGCGTTCTTGCGCCACGACATCCTCATCATATATACAAAAGTTATATATTTTCTGTTGTTTCTATAAATTACCTGTACATTCAGCTTTTCTTCTGAACCCTCGGTCCTCATAAAGGCCTCATCTGTATCGGAGCCCTCTACCTGCAGGAAGCAGTTGGTGGTGTGACCGATACCGCTAGGCAGAATCTTCTCGTGAAGCATCGCATTGATCACTGTACTCTTGCCATTGCTTGTTCTAAAATTTAGATGTTATAATTTTGTTTTCATTTTGCTTTTGTTACCAGGTTGAGAAAATTAAGCCAATTAATTTCTTTGAGTGGGAATTGAACCCCCAACCATCACATTACAGTCAGGTGTTGTATCGCTGCACCGGAACATCCTTTCGTTATCTATATCTTAGATATAGATAACGAAACGATCGTATATCTTAGAAAATGATGTACATGCAACGATTGTAGATTCCATCCAGACAGAAATCAATATGTTTATTCAAAACCATAAGTGATTGTTTAAATTTATATAGTGGAACCATTCTATTCACCTTTCTTTTAGCCTATCTTACATGAAACATAAGATTTGACTTTTGATGAAAGATAAAATTTTCAATATATAAGTAATATAAAAAATATTTATAATTTTATTACTAAAAAAATACCAAATAGAAAAGGCTTGGCTACTAAAAATAAACAAATTATGTTTCATCTCCTTTCGTACGCCCATGACGTAAATTAAAACAGTCAAGGTCAAAGCAACTCAATTCAAGCTTTTTACTATAGAATGTATTTAAGATTCTATATTAAAAAGCTTGAGTTGATTATTATGGTACTAAATAATATTATGATACCATTATGACGAGGTTTGTGGGCTCAAAGTCCGTTCTGAAGTATGTTTATATTCATAATACACTACAGCGTTTCAGTTGGACCCGGCAATACATAGAAAGTTAAGAAATCATAAAATAATTTCTTACTAGCTTTTCCTTCTAATACCATAACTTAAAAAAAATAAAAGTTTTCCTAACCATCTTTGCAATACAATAATATATGTTATAACATAAACTAAAAACAGAACAGAACATTTTCATTGATACAGCATTGTAACTAGTGTAGGATTCACCCAGCTAAGGAAGCTATTTAAATAAAACCTATCTTTTTTTCCTTGCATTGCAAACCACCTAGAATACACTACTTCCTCAACTTTCCACATATATCAGAGACTTAGCATGAAATGGGATAATGTTAAACAAATATTTTTTATATTTGTTTACTTTTTATTGTACTGTACTTTTATTTTTCTTCATTTACTTACCTGCCAAAAAATGCAACTTTCATGTGATCCCGCTTGAGCACCTCCCGTATGGCTTGCACTTTGCTAACATAAGACTCAACATTAGCCAAATCCTGACCTGTTGCAATTCCATTATCATCTGACACTGCTGGAAATTATGAAAAATAATTATTAATTATAATATCATTAAAAGAGACATAAATGCCTGCAATGTTTCCACTCATGATTCATCCAGTCGAGCGAAGTAGAGATAAAAGATAAAGAAAGCAGACAGATGGAACTAATAATGCACTGGAGAGAGATTATGTAAGTGATAAATTGTCAAATATTCGTATGTTAAATATTATTGTATACTTCTTAAATTAACAAAGTTATTCAATTGGATTATGCATTGTCCAATAATATATGACTTGGCACCTTAATTATTTAAAGTTATAGTGTATAAGATTTGCTATTTTTTAAATAAAATTTAATTATAAATATAAGAAAAAAAATATTATTAATAATAATAGATAGATATACAGATAAAATGAATATATTAGAATAAAATCACTAACCCAACATGATCAGCATACAGCATAGAGGTTGATTATTGTAAGTTATACACTACATTCTCAATAAATAAAAAGAGAAACTATATTCCATAATATGTGTAATAAAATATGGATGACTATATTATTACAGTATTTATAAAGCTGGTAAATCAAATAAAATATTTTTTAAATTATATACTATGTATATGTATTCAATTAATGTTTTTTATTATATTTATTGCCCCTAAATATGTTAGCTATAGTAGATAAAATAATATAATGGTACCAACATGACCTTAAACTGAATGGTATACTCATTAATAAAACATAAGGAGAGTTCAAGGTTTCACATGCAATTAAATTGTAGTACATGAAATGCTAAGGACTAAAAATAGGAGCTTCAATTAAAAATAGCAAAGTCGACCCATTTTAACTTGTGTGTTTGTAGCACTAGAGAGCAACATATATAAAGAATCTTTTGATTCTTTCTTTTAATCAGCAGTAAATGTATGAGAATTTTAATTGAATTTTTTTTAGTGAAGTGTTTAAATGATTAATCTTCATTTTTTTTGCTTCACACTGTGTCCCACACTTAGCAGGGTTCGCAGAGGGAACCTGGAAACCTAGTTTTAAAACACTCTGTTCCTATTAGCCTACTTTTTTTCTCTACTTTTTGCCTAAATTTGGCAAGAGGCAATGCTGAGTGGCAGAAATTTTCATTTCCTTGCTCTGGTAGTTCCACCGTCTGACATTCAATGACTCAAAAACTGTACAGTGTATGAAAGAACAAAGTGTCTTAACAATACATTCCCTATATCTTGTTATCCAAAAAAAAGAAACCCACAAACACACAATATATAATAACAAACATAACATATAATAAAAAACATTTTTTTTTAAACAAAATTTTTTTAAACAAAAAGAAGATTTTTTAAACAAAATTTAACAAAATTATTACTTACCATGCATAAAAACAACTGCATCCTTGACATAATCATCAATTTCAACAAATATGTCATTGATCTTCTTTTTGGCTCTCACAAATATCTGTAGCGGAGAGTCCACATTTGACATATTGACACGCACAGTCCCATTGTTCATCGCAACATTGTGGGGCCCGTCGCCAGCCATCATGGATATTGTTCGATTAACATATGCAGCCATAGGGGAATGAAAGATGCACTTTTTTCGTTAGCTGTACCTTACACTGGACAATGCCAATTATATAATTACGATATCACTTCTACTGCTTAAACACAACATGCAGGGCACAACTGCAACAAAACATAACAAGCTTATAAATGCATAGCTAATAGTGTAGAGTGTATGATCATATTTAGGGAGAGGTATCTACATTGTTTGCATAATAAGGAAATTAATAATAAAT
>FASU01012090.1:10587-22920 GCA_001486225.1 Heliconius pardalinus sergestus | reverse complement strand
GACAAGAGGGTTCATGGGAACCTAACGTTAAGATACTCCGTTCCCCACTTTCATGAGGCATTGCGTGTTGAGTGGTAGAACTCAACGCTGATTTGCATCGTCGGCAAAATCTAATTTACGCCACGCTACAACGGCTTCATAAATTTTATTGCAGTTTTCATTTTAAAGGATTACCATTACTTTTAATTTCACTCATTTCTTATATTTTATAATATAAAAAAGAACGCCACTCATCTCGCAATGTCTTTTCACGACATTGCGACTTGAGTGGCATTAACGGAGTACATTTAGCTATGCGGGAAAAGTCGTGAAAATTATTATATTTTTACATATCAAATGGTTTTTCAGTTAATTTTGAAGACATTCCAATAAATCACTTCCACTTGTCTCGAGAGCAGTGCGTGTACATCTACGCCGCTCTCATACTTGTGTGTATATTCTTTACTTGGAACAAGCTGTTTGTGTTCTATAACACTTGTATAAATGCATCCGTCACATTACACGATTCTATGTTTAGGTAAGTTGTTTTAGTTTTACTAAATATTAATTGTCTCCATAACAGGCAAGTCGTGCAAACGTGTGACTGTAAAGGCGAAAGGTTGTGGGTTCGATTCCCACTCCTGGAAATGAAATATTTAATATTCTTATTTTCATCGCTCTCAATTGATCAATCGTCAATTTAGTTACTCAAAGCGGAGCACATATATTTTAAAATAGAAAAAATAATAGAAAATAAAATGATACAATTCTAAACTGATGAAGATTTCTAATACATATACTTATAATTAATGTATATTTTCTTTCAGAGGTGTATCGAACGCGCCAATGTGGTTTTTCCACCACAACCCCTCTGGTAGGATTTTGAACAGATTTTCTAAGGATATGGGACAAATAGATTCTGTGTTACCAGATGCACTTGTTGATTGTCTTGGGGTAAGTCGTGAAATGATGATATTGCAAAAATATTAAGTTAAATATTTTATTTAAAACTACCCCATATGATTATAATATAGTCCAATTATTTTATATTTGTTTGTAATTGGACATTAATTATTTTTATTAAAACTATTTTTTCATTTCTACAACCACACTCTTGTGTGGCACGGTGACATATTCAAAAACATATTTCTAAAAATTTTTTTTTTCACTTTCCAGTTTTTCTTAGAAATAATAGCAATTCTTGTAGTGGTGTGTCTTGTGAACTGGTGGCTTCTCCTACCGACTGCAGTAGTGGCGTGCCTATTACATATATTAAGATCGTTATTCTTACTCACCAGTCGAGAGTTAAAGAGGATTGAGGCTATTGGTAAGATTAGGATTTTTATTATTATTTAAAATTAATAATTGAAAACTCACGACGCAAAAAACAACTAGAAAAGAGCTGATAATCTTTAAACCGCTAAACATTTAAGAAATCATGGCTCACACTCGAGTCAATTATTATTTACACAAAAAAACTAAATCAAAATCGGTTCATGGGATGCGTTTGCTACAGCAGATACATACATACGCCGACACGTCAAACTTATAATATCCATCTGTTTACGTCTGGGGTTAGTAATATTGAAGATATTATATAACCGACTTCTATAAAAGCATTATCCTTTTTTATGTTTGTTATATCATTACCTGATTTGGTTGATTTTTTTTAAATTGAAAGCTAGGCCTTCTCGTGTAGTCCGATTTAAGTTTGGCCTGTTTCTGACAATGGTATTCATGAGAAAATCACAAAAGACTTAAATTTGCAATGAGTATGTGCGTGATAAATGGACTCAATATCCCGCTAATCGATTTAGTTGTTTCTTTTTTTATTGGAAACATACACTTCAAGCCATGATTTAAGAAAACATGCTTAGCCTAAGTGTTTGAAGATTTAGATTTTAGATCAGCTCTTTTCTAGTTTTTTGTTTACTTGTGAAACCTTTTTTTGTCTCGGACTATTAATTAATTATCAATTATCTTCTTTAAATCTTACAAATGTAACAATTAAAAATAATAATAACATTAAAAAAAATTACAGCACGAAGTCAAAGTCTAAACCACGCAGCGGCAACGGTATCAGGGCTAACAACAATCAGGTCAACGCAGGAACAGCAAAGAATTTTAGCCCAAGAATTCGATAAGCTACAAGACTTGCATTCTTCTTCTTGGACTCTAGTACTATCGACTGGAAGGGCTTTCGGATTTTGGATGGATATGTCATGTTGTTTATATTTGGCTGCCGTTACGTTTAGTTTCTTCATTTTTCTTGATCAAAGTAAGTTATTAATGTCTGTTATTTTTGCACATTACACGGTAGGCAGAGGGAGCCTGGGAACCCAGTGTTATGACACTCAGTTGTCATTAAGACACTTCCTTTATTTTTTTTTGTTTGTGTTAAGTGGCGGAACTCAACGCCGCGCTTCTGCCTCGTTAACAGAACGAGAAAATGAAAATATTAAATATTTCATTTCTTTAATAGTAATAATAGAAAACCACCACCGAGTTTACAGATACACACTTGTGGCCCTAAGCCACGACTGGGCATATATTATAGTATACTTCTACTATCAAAGGGGAAACGGTACCCGCATCTTTAATATTTGATCCAATAGTTAAGGCCCTTAGCCATATAGGCTATAAGAGGTTACTCTTATACATTTATATATTTTTGTATTAATACATACATAATACATATATACAGATTTTTATTATTTTCTTTATAGCATCAGGTGGTAGCGTTGGTCTCGCTATAACTCAAGTTATAGGCTTAGTCGGAATGTGTCAATATGGGATGCGACAAACGGCTGAAGTTGAAAACCAGATGACTTCTGTAAGTATTTATGATATTTTTATAACATTAAATAAGGTAACTTTTCAATTAATGGTAATGACGAAAAACGAGATTTTGACTAAGAAAAAGGTTATATAAGGTTATATATTTAATTCCCCATAGTGGGAATCACACACGCTTGTGCGCCTCTGTATTAAGGTTGTTGTTTAAAAAAAATAAATAATTAATATTTTAAGTATTATTTTTTTTTTCAATAAAATTATCATATCTCAAGTCTCTTAATATTTTTTTTATTTTATTGAACAAATTAATTTAAAATGCTAATTTAACTATTTTTTTAAATTTATACATTGTTTATACATTGTTGTTTTTAGGTGGAAAGAATTTTAGAATACAGGAATTTACCTCCAGAAAAACCAGTAGAGCCCGACATGCAAGCACTGAAGCAGGCGCATCCGTCACTTGACTTCGAACAGTGGCCCAGTCAAGGTAATTTTCTTGGTTTATTAATGTTTTTAAAAATTTTGAAATCATAAGTTAAAATACAATTCACAAATTTACAACAAACACAGAAAAAATACAATTTACTAATCTATTGCCACAACTTTCGCATTAACAGTTACTAGCTGTACCGCTATACCACCACGGTCTCAAAGTTATCCTTATACCGAATTTTAAAATGTATAAAACTTTTTTAGGTGAAATAGTATTCGAAGATGTATCCCTAGAATACGAAAAACCACCTAAAATCCAAGAAAATCCTACAGAAGATGTAAAGTTGCAAGAACCGGCTTTTGCTATAAGAGGAGTTAGTTTCTCTATAAGTCCCGGAGAGAAAGTAGCAGTAGTGGGAAGGACTGGGGCTGGGAAGAGCTCTTTAATTGCTGCTTTATTTAGGTATTTAGTAAACTTTAAAATCAAACAACTTTATTCGATTTATAGAGCCGTCTATTCTCAGTTTTCTCCTCAATTTTTTAAATATCACGTGTTAAGTAGCGAATTTAAACGCCGCGCTTTATGTTGTGCATCACAATGAGTAAAAATAATTTATTCTTCCGAGTGAGGATTGTATCCACAGTAGTTTTGGTCCTTCAAACACCGTTACATTTCCCTAATAGATTGATGAAGACATTACTAGCCCTGATGAAAGCAAACTAAGTAACTTTAGTTAATATTTCTGATAGACCATTTAATTTTTAGTTCACAAAAAATATAAGTTAATGTGAGTTAAACTAGAGCTACAGAAACTAGAGCTGAAAATATGATGATGATGATCTTATAGTTTGTCTATTATTTCTTTCCAGGCTAAGCAAGATCTCTGGTCGCATAACAGTAGACGGCGTGTCCCCAGAGCAGGCCGGTCTCCGGAGATGGCGCGCGCGGCTCTGCGCACTGCCGCAGCGCCCCGCGCTCTTTGCGGCTACACTGCGCGACAACCTGGACCCCGAACAGGTCCACACTGACGCACAGATATATGCCGCCCTGCAGGAGGTCAGTAAGGGGTAGAATGGGGCAACTTTGATCCTACATAGATATAAATATACGTCATGTTGTCAAAGATAACTTCTACGGTATAGTAATCTTAAAGTTGGATGGTGGTTCGATTCCCACTCGCACATTACATTTAAATTATTTTTATTCTTCCACTCATTAGGTAGACCCGGTAGACAAAACGTGGCATTGAATTCAATAACACGTAATTTTTAAAAACTAGGAAAAAAATGGGGAGAAGGGACGTGTCTTAATACCAAGTTCCTTCTATCTTTGGCAGTTGCATGTGGATAAAAACATCGATTTTTATGTATATTATTTTTAACTTCCAGGTGGAACTCGAGAAATCAGTAGCGTCGTTACCGGCTGGTCTTCAATCAAAAGTAGGTGACGGTGGCGGTAACTTCTCGAGCGGTCAACGTCAGTTATTATGTCTTGCGCGCGCCGTGCTAGCGAGACGAGCTGTGCTTATTTTAGATGAAGCCACTGCTAACGTTGATACTGAGTGAGTATCAGCTATCTTTTGAAAGATTAGTTGAAAGTTACATATTACTTACTTTATGAAATCAACGTTTGTACCGTTAACATATTTTTTTTAATTACCAACACTCAGCATATACTAAAAATGTTGAGTTGCAGAATTTTTACATCTCGTTTAAATTTAATTAATTTTAAAGATTACAGATAGGTATCTAATAAATGTATTTGTAAAAGAACTATCAAAGTTAAACCAACCAGTAGAAATATAAATCAATTTGAAGTTATTGTAACTATACTTAATGCGTCAAATTCAATGTCACAGCCTTGGACGATAAGTTGAAAGAACGAAGTGTCTTGACATTCCCAATTTTATTCTTTTTGTCTATTCTAATGAATTAAAAACGTGAAACTGTTTGTTTTTAACTTCACGTTGTATCCCACTTACGTAGAATGGAATGCAAAGGAATCTTGGAAACCTTCTATTGTTAAGAAATTTGTTCCGTTCCGATTTGGACATTCCGTTCTCCGCTTTCTGCCAAATTCTGGAAGTAGTGGTGGAACTCAAAACCGAGAGAAAAATATATACAGTACAGCAGCACATATACTTGAAGTTCGATTAGTTGTATATTTTTTAATATTATTATACTTTCTCTCTAAAGGACAGACAAACACATCCAAAATACAATCCGCACGAAATTCGCGGAGTCAACAGTACTGACGATCGCGCACAGACTCAACACCGTCATGGACTACGACCGCGTCATCGTAATGGATAAGTAAGTGTTGACTTTTCATAAATCTGTATATTCTGTATATTCTTCGTTTCTTTTAACAATGGCAAAGGCCACAGATTATGTTAGTAATAAAAAAAATATAAAAGTTTTTAGGGCTGCTATTGTTTTTATTATATTTTAGATAGCTTTAATATATCTGTTTGCTTTACATGTATTTTTACTATTCTAGGGGTCGTGTGGTAGAGTCCGGTCATCCATTCGAACTGTTAACAGCAATTCCACCAAAAGACCAGAGAGGCGAGAGCAGAAAAACTTTATTAACAAAATCTCAGGTAAAAGAATAATAATATATTGCTCATTCATTTAATGACGTATACTTTATTTTTCGAGACATGAAGTGTTTAATAGTTTTTATATAAAATTTAGTTTAAATATTAAATATTTCATTCCCCCGTTTAGTCACACCGATGTACCACCGGTCCTAGATGACCGCAAATATTGATTTTTTAAATTTATTTTATTGGAATATTTTTTCCCCTCTGCGGCTCAAGCTTCGTACTTTAACGCGCTATACCGAACACAAACTCACTCCGATCACCACCGAAGTAAAATAATAGTTAAAATAATAATTAAAAGAATTTATTAATAATGTATTTAATAATTATCTCCAATTTTTATAAGAAATTAATCTTATCATCGCTTCACATAAGTACTACTAGTTACTATTTTTAATTTATTTTAGGCACCTTTGGCGATACCAGAAAACTTTACATTTGAATCGCGACACGAGGAACCTGAGACTTTGCTGAAATCTAGAGAGAGAACACGAACTTATTCCAATAGGTAGGTACATAAGTAAATAATTGCCTTAACGAAATAATTTCAGAGAGGCCATCATGTCCAAGGAAGGCAACGTCTAACAGTATGCGGGTCGATTGTGAGTTCGATCCCCACTCGTAGAAATAATTATATTAATTCAATACCTTTATTAATTCGATGAGTGCGGATCGGAGTATCTTAATACTTAGCTCTAAAGTCTTTCTATACGTCTATATCTTCTATATCTTTATCTATAAAAAAGTGGAGGCCAGTTGCGGCACGGCAACAGCACGGCACAAGCGTGTAAGCGACTGTAAGTAAACGCGACAGGTTGTCTGTTGGATTCCTCGAGGAAATTATATATTTAATATGCTCATTTTTTCCCTCTGGTAACGAGCCAAAAGCCCGGAGTTTAGGTCCGCTACTCAAAAGCAATGCGTACAGAATTCACAAGAAAGTGGGGTACGAAGTGTCTTAATGAGATCTACCTACTTAACTTTAAAGTATTATTGTTTTTATGGATTTAATGTACAATTTATTCATTTGATTTTTTAATTCGTTCAACAGATCAGAAGTAAGCGACGGTGGTGCTGACGTAGGGATATTTAAAACGTTAGTGGAACAAACTGGTCCTGAAACTGCAGCGTTATTGTACGCAATGGCTGAAGAGGTTTGTATTAGAAACTGGATTATAAATATTAATATTACTTTGAAAATTGTAGGTTCGATGCCCATTTGAGGTAATGCGTCATTTTCTTCTATCGGTCTGTCTAAGTAATATGAAACGTTAAGCTTCGCTACTTCTATAACTACACTACTACTAAAATATAAATATCATACCTAATACTTTAAAATATACATACACTAGTAACATAATATTTTTTTGTTTACAGAGTTACAAAAAAATGCTGGCTAAGAAGAATTTTTAAACTTGTGCTTAAATAGTAAAATATACTTTGGTATTTATTATTTATCTGTTGAGATTATACTGTACTTAAATGTTACCAAAAACTTATAGAATTTAATATGAAACTATTTTTTTTCTACGATTATCTTATATAGAATGAATAATATAAGTTATTAAATTATATTTAATAACGATACAGTGCAGTTGCACAACATCTTAATGTAAACGCTACGGTTATGGGTTCAAATCCCTCTGGAGGAATGATTTTTTTCATTTCCTCGCTCTGGCAAAAAGACAAGTCGCGGCGTTGTTGACGGCAAAATTCGAGTGGTTTCTCTATCCAGGGTGGAATAAACGCGGGATACAACGTGAAGCTAAAAAAAGTATATTAATTTAATTATTGGTACTTAATTTACTATCCTGCTCGAAAGACCAAAGTTTTTAATACTTTTTTATGTCGTCGATTTGTTTTGTTAGCAAAGTTTGTGCTATGTGTAAATTATACACATTTTTGTATTTCAAAATTTACAATTATTTATGTATATAACAGTGAATTTATGCAAAAATTCTATAACAGTATTTCAAAATAATTTATTATAAGAAAAAAAAATCTGCGATTTATACAAGACATGATTTTAGTCTCCCACTGTGTTCCTTAATAGACATTCCGCGATCCGTTAAATTACGTAACTTACAGTTTTTAAATATATTATATTGTAATTTTTATATTTAATACATTTTATAGATTTTCTTTCTACCAATATAAGACTGAGGTATCTTAATAATACAATTATCCACTTACCTCAACATTTTTATACAAAAATAAAATGGAAGATTAATAAACTTGTAATTTTGTCGAATACTGCCATTTACCACTAGTATTAATAGTTAATCGAGGCAAAGCGCGGCGTTGAGTTCCGCCACTAAACACGCAATGCCTGAAGAATTTGGCGGAATATGAGGAACTGAAGTTTTTGATTGGGAGCGGAGTGCCTTAACACTAGGTTCCTATTTCCTATATTTTAAATTAATCAATCGAATTACTTTTTACAATTTATACAATATACAAAGTAAATGTTTCTCGCTTCCAATTTAAAAATTGAAGTGTCTTTAATTAATATGTTTAGTTAAATTGATAATAACACACCAAAACATGTTATACAATTAAAAATATAATAATTATATACATATAATTATATAATACAGTGTTGCCATTGCTATTTACCATTTTTCCGAATAATTATTTCATGTCAATTGTATTACTCTGCCTTATTAAATAAGTATAATATACTTTATTTCACTCTAGTTGCCTTAAACAATGCTTTATACAGAAAATTGGTTGATGAAAATTCAAATTCTAAAGAAAAACATAATAAGAAAAAAAAATATTGTGTCAAAATGTTATTTTTTTATTAAAGTATTGATTAAAAAGTAATAGAAATAATAGATTTTAAAATTGGTTGAAAATTGTAAAAGTTCAAATGTTTCATATTAAAGTGCCTCATGTAAAAAATGTTTTTTTTTACCATGTATATTAAATAAACACTTAACTTTTACCCTCGGTTTCGCTCGCTTCTTTATGTCTCTCTCTCTTTCCATTATTTGGAAATGTAATAATAACAAATTAGTTAAAAAATCTGAAGCCAGTTGTGGTCCAGGGGCACAAGCGCGATGCGATTGTAAACGTGGCAGGTTGTGGGTTCGATTCCCACTTGTGAAAATGAAATATTTATATGGTCATTTTCTCGTACTGGCAACGAGGCAAATTTACGTCACTCCACACGCTATGCCTCGAGAAGTTGGCGGAAAGTGGGTCTTAATGAGAATAGAGTGTCAGAAGTTTCCAGGTCCCTTCTGCCTATCCTGCTGTGGGATATGTGAAGCTAAAAAAATATTTACGGTCAAATTCAGTCGCCGTCAAAAAACGAAACACCTTGTTCATATTAAAAATATAACTTTATTTAATTCAACAATTTATTAAGATATATTATATCTAAAATTAACAATAAAGTTGCTATACTTATTAAATAATAACATTAAAACCTATAAGGACGAATTTATTTTGTACATTAATCAATAAATAAATATAACGAATAATACTATTTGTTTATGTTAAATCTATTTAATTTTCTAAAATTAGTATAATATGTATAAATAGTATTTTTATTAAAAAAATAACTATAAATTTTATTAATAATCTCGTTTGGAAACATTTTCGTCTTATTTTACGTATACGTCAAAGACAAAGGCGAAATTAAAAAATAATTATAATTTTAAGCTCAATATAATAATAATTATAATTTCATTCCAATATGTTATAAGAATACAAAATATTGTTAAAATAAACAGTTTGCATAACATATTTATTATGAAAAATTAACCGTAATCATCTAAACTTGTTCGCTCTAATACTTAAACGGCTGAACTGATTTTGATAAAATATTTAAGACAACTTATAAAATATATTTCCTACAAAAAAACAATGCCAACTAAAAATACATTGGCAGAAACATAAATACACAGAATTAATGACCAAGAGCCAATTATTATAATGATATATGCTCGTTAAGTCTAATACTGAAATCGGGCTAAACCGATTTTGATAAAACTTTAAAGTAACTTAAAAGGGATTTTTTTTATAAAAAAAAATCAAGTTAATGCCAACTAAAAAGGCTATGGCAGAATAATAGATATACAGAGGCGACAATAAGATTACCAATCATTATGGGAAAACCGATCTTCAAGAACTGCATGAATGTGAACCTGTACCCGTGCTGCTCCGCCACGCCCGCGCACACCACGTTAGCGCTCGCGCCGATGAGGGTGCCGTTACCTGAGACAATAGTTGGAATTCTATTGTTACTTATTTTCTTATTTTATAACACATTTTGTATGTAGAAATAAAAAAATCACTAAGAAACCTAGTGTCTCAATTCTCCGTCTTCACATACAAAACCACGTAAAATCAATAATACCTCCCAAACACGCGCCAAAGCTCAACGCCCACGCTAGCGGCGGCAGCGGCAGTCCCAGGGACGTCGCCAGCGCGCCGACGACGCGCACCATCATTGTTGTTAATGGGATGTTGTCTACGAATGCTGATGCTAGGCCTGATACCTGTAGGGTGAGAAGAAAATCTAATAGTAACAAAGAAAAATTAAAAATTAAATTTATTTAATCTATTATAAGGTAGAAAATTAAATAAAATTAAGATTTTTAAAAGTCTTTGTATCAAATATACTTTATATCTATGATTTTTCAGCTTCACTTTGTTTGCCGCGTATAGCAGGGTGGGCAGAGAGGTCTTGGGAACCTAGTGTTAATACACTCGGTCTTTTCGCTTAATTTCCGAGATATTATGTGTTAAGTGGTGGTCTTGTTACCAGAGTGTAGAAATTAAAATATTAGCTAAATATTTAATTCCTTCGAGTGGGAAACGAGCCCACAACCTGTCGCGTTTATATAAGACACTTGTGCCATTACGCCACGACTGGCCTTAAAACCATACTTACCCACAAAATAAGCATAAGAGCGACTGTTAATCTCGATTCTTCACCAACTTTCAAAATCAATGATTCTGTTAGGTTTCCTATCCACGCTATGAGACCTAGTTTTGACAATACCTAGAAAAAAATGTTTAAACAAATTATTTCAGCAAATTAAATAGCAAAAAAGTAACGAAATCATTATAGTACAGTTGTGTTACAATGAACGGTAATTGTAAGTTCAAATACAGATAACAGTTTCGCACTTTTTCCAACAAAGCAGTATAAGTACAATTTACCTAGAACCTTCTTTATAAAGGTACTAGTACTTTATACTATACCTACTTTAAATTACCTAATGGTGTAGTAGTGTTGCCTAATAGAAGGTCACAGGATCAGTCCTCATATAATTAAAATATCTATATTCTGTGGTGGCCGTCGTGGTACAAGAGTTGTGGGTTAAGGTAGGCAAAGGGAACCTAGGAACCTAGTATTAAGATTGTTATTGCGTGTTAAGTGGCGGAACACAAGGACGCGCTTAGCTTCGTTATCAGAGCGAGGAAATGAAAATATTAAATATTTAATTTCCCCAAGTCGGAATCGAACTCACTCCTGCGCCACGACTGGCCTATATGCAGGTTGAACTAATGATATAATATTAATAAGTTGAAACTACTTTTTTACATTTTGTTTTAGAAAAAGTGAATCTGATAAAAAATACAAAAAAAAATCAATTGAAGTTAAGTAAAACATACCTCCATCAACACAAATAAAGCTGCGAAAAACAATAATGTGGACCACTCCACTCTTGCTAGTGTAGGCTCTAGGTCATCTCTCTCCGCTAGCAGAAGTAGAAGGAGAGCTCCTAGCAATGCCGTCCAACCCAGGGACAGGCTTTCTGGAAATATATATAAAAATATATATTTAAGGCATGGATCTAACATAAGCAAGAAATATGTGAGTTCTTTGATTTTCTTTTTTTTAGTTTTCTTTTGTTTAGTGAACCTATAATATTTTAACATTTTAGCAATAAAATTCCAATCAATCCTGGCTTTGCCTTTTTACCAGAACGAGGAAACGAGAATATTAAATATTCCCCCGAGTGGGAATCGAATCGACAACCACGTGAACAGTCGCGCGCTTGTGCCTCTGCGCCACGATGGCTTCTTATACGCAAGGACGCCCCTTGCGTATAAGAAGCCATCGTGGCGCAGAGGTTGAGGTCCTGCTTTGTAAGCATTTTCTCTCCGTCAGTCTTAATAGAGACACGAGATATGTACACAAAGACAAAATAACTATAAAAAAGTATAGAGAAGATGCCCCTTCTATATTAGAAATACAAACATCCTCACAAGTGGCATTTGAACCCGCGACTATCGAAATTAAATAGTTTACATAAAAAACTTACGTAATTCAGGTATAGCGTGAAGAAAGAATACGACGACGACGAATGTAACACATATTGTAGCTTTTATTAAAAGCTGTTTATCTCTTATATTGTACTGTAACAAAAAAAATGTAAATAAATACGAAAAAAATAGTGATTCAATTCTCCACTCTTTACTGTATTAGATATTAGGCAAAGTATTAGAACTTAGAAATTATGTTCTTCTTGTAAATAACAAGCTCAAAAGTAAATGACCA
>FASU01012090.1:0-10572 GCA_001486225.1 Heliconius pardalinus sergestus | reverse complement strand
AAATGACCACAGATTTTTAGTACATCACAAAGATAGGACATATGTTCAGTTTTAAGAATACAGAAATTAATTTTGAAGTTGCTTAACTTTTAATCAAAGTGCGAAAAAAATCTAATTCAAATCTAGGACTTTCGTTATAATACACTAATATATTTTTTTTCTTAAAATTACCTTTTGTTTCATTTGGGCTAATGTAGAACAAAATAACGGATCATTTTTGGATTTTCCACTTCCTGCTTCGCGTTTTAGTAAAGTAGTTTGTAATCTTTGGACCTAGAATCAAAAAATATATATTAAAAAAAATACCTTTCTCAGCTTAAAGCAGTATCTCTCACGTAGCAGGGTTGGCGGTAGGGATGTGAGAATCTAATATAACAACACTCCGTTCTCATTAAGACTTCCGTTTCTAATTTTTCGTTGCATTCTATAAGCACTGACTGTTGAGTAGCGAAACTCAACGCCGCGGCTTTTACCCTTAGCAAGTACCCCTGCACCATGACTGGTAATTTATATTCTTACCCTATAATTATAATTCCAAGGTTCTCGTGAAAGTTATAGTACTTATTAAGTAGAAAAATTAAAATAGTTTACCTTCTTCTCCAAAGCACGCCTCACAATATCCTCATCTCGTGAATAAGATGATAAAGATGCTGCTGCTCTCTTCCAGACTCCAATCTCTTGACGCATTTCTAAAAAAACGATACATTAATGAATATTCAATATTTTTTCTAAATAAATAGAATAGATGAGGATCGCGTATCACAGGTTTTATTCGCCCGGGGGAAACACTTATTAGATTTTTTCCGCTTTGACACAAGCCATGGCGTTGAGTTCCACTCACGCAACTTTCTAAAATTGGGTGGGAAGTGTCCGGAAGCGGGGACAGGAGTGTCTCCATCTGACTACCATGCTATTAGCGTGATACAGCGTGAAATTAAAAAAAATAGAAACGTATAGTTTAATTCTTGAGTGTATGTGCTCTCATTCTATAGAGCTCAGGTTGAAGTTCGTTGTTTCATATTTTTAAATTATTTTCTAATCGGGGCACAGTAGACAGCCTCTGATTGTTGACGCGATGGTAGTGGATTCAACTTCATTTCATTCATTCTATATATATTTTATATACTAAATATCTTACCAACAATATCTCTAGGAACACTGTGCCTCAGTTTATTCATGTCTCGGAACATATAGCGCAGTTGTACGTACGTCTGTACACACACCAGTAGTATACCCAAACCCATATGCAAGGTGAACGATGTGAAATTTATATTCTGAAAGAAAGTATTTATATAGGATATAGAATTATTCATAAAAATTAAATAAAATGTTTTTATTTTTTTCAGTTTTATTAGCTTTAGTTGTATTTTTAATCTCAATTAATCGATAAATTTCAATGAAATTTCTAATACCAATATGTATTATTATAATTAACATAATAATATTTATGTGGCTAGTCTTGACGCAGGGCCACAAAGTGTGATTGTGGCGTTTAGTTCCACCACTCAACACGCAATGCCTCCAGACATATGCGGAAAATTGGGAACTGAATGCCTTAACCTCAGGTTTGATCTGCCTACACTGCCGTGCATCTAAAATCTTTAAAATATGATTCTATTTCATCCACCTTTTATACTTAAAGTATACTTACAGCATGTAATATAGAAGGGTGGCTCGCTATAATAACGTTTGGGGGATCCCCTACTGGGGTTGCGGCGCCCCCTACGTTGCTGAATATCACCATCGACATCAGCACTGGTACTGGGTTCAATTGCATTACTTCGCATAATCTGAAATTTTTAAGCAAGCTAAGAGATTTTTTTAACTTTCTCTTTTTTAGAAAAGAGATAAGGGTGAAGTACTGATTCATATGATCAGTAGGAAAAAAATATGTGTATACTTAAAAGAAATAAGAAAAACCACTTGTCTGAATAGTTAAAAATAATAAAGAAAAACAAATACTAGGTTTTCAATAATAAAATAATTTACCGTATAGTGACTGGAGTCATCAGTAGCACAGTGGTAACGTTATCCAAGAAAGTGGAGAATATCGCAGTGAAAAAGCAAAGTGTGTTTATTAGAGGCCACGTACGACCGCCTGTTACCTGTAACAAGATATTAAATTATAATTAATATGAATTTCCTCGCTTTGGTAACGAGGCATAGCCCGGCGTTGAATTCCGCCTCTCAACACGGAATGCCTCTAAATAAATCCTTTCATATCAATTCTGGTTATCTTACATTTTCCATCTGTTTTCTATGTTTAATTTTGTTTTTAATTTAAAACATAACTTTTATATTTCTATTCTTACGCTACTCGCCAATAGATGGCAGTATTTTAGCAAAATTAATCAAAATTAAAATATGTTCCACTTATTTTACAATAAGCAGACTTATGTTAAAATATTAAGAAACGTATAATACTTTAAAGTAGTAGTGAGATCTCTCATCAATGAATACCATACGTTCTTACCAAGACAGTGTCAAAGTTCTTATATACTTAATACAAGTTATTTATGTCATAGAGAGATTCTTACAAATTTCTGCTGTCCAAACATAATTGTTAACTAATGGTCATTTGACAAGAGAGCCAGCTATTTTTTTAGCTTCACGCTGTATTTAGCAGGGTAGGCAGAGGGAACGTGAGAACCTAATGTTAAGATTACACTTCATTCCCATTAACATACTTTTATCTATAAAAATATTAAACATTTTATTTCCCTTTAGTGGGAATCGAACCCACAGCTATCGTGTTTACGGTTGCATGTTGGTGTTATTTCTTAAATATTTTAAAACATAAATGAAATATTTCAGTTCTACTCATCCTATACCTAACTTACCTCAAAAGCGACAACAGCCAAATAATCAAACAGGCCAGTTTCAGCGAGTATAGCGACCAGGATCATCATACTGAATAGCAGCAGCAGCGTTTCCACGTCCAGCCAGGAGACCAGCTCCGGGAGTGACGGTCGAGCACCATTCAGTGATAAAACTGCTATCCCCAGGGATGAGGATATTAGAGCTGCTATTGTTCTGTTTACTATCTGTAATAGAATTATGTATCTTTATTTTATTTAAGCTTCATGCTGTATCCTACATATAGTAGGCAAAGGGAACCTGGAGTTAAAACACTCCCTTGCCCTTAGATCGACCAAATTCTGAGACATTGTATATTAAGATATGATATGACGCGTTTTTGAGTGAGGGAGCAAAAATTGCGCTTTGTCTTCTTACAAGAGCGAAGAATTTAAAATAATTCATATCCTGGGTGGGAATCGAACCCTGAAACCATCCCATAGACAGTCCGTTCCCAACAAATTACTTCCGCTCCCCGTCTTAATCTGAATTCTGCAGGCAATATACACACTATTGAAAACACAATATCTGAAAATACGATCTGAAAACTATACAAACGGAATTTCAAAACACTCTTTCACACACAATCACTAAATAAGAAAAAAACTGAAAATAGAAAAAAGAAATGCTTACCTCAAAAATAATCAAAACATACAAAATGCCTAATAAAATAACCGCATACATGATGCCGTCTTCCTCTGACAACGGGTTCAGCATATAGCTGACTGTCAGTGGCACCGTCCTGTTACTCGTTGTGCTCATTCGGAGATATATTGATGTTTCTGGAATAAATGAAAAGAATATTTCATTTTAAATTAGAAATATATTATACTTTTTATAATTTAAAATTCTTTTTGAGTCCAGTAGTGGCGCAAGGGCACACGGCAAAAACGTGTACGCACTTCAGGAAATGAAATATATAATATTTTTATGCCTTCGCTCTAGTGTCGAGGCAAAGTGCGGCGTTGAGTTTCGTAAGTAAAAAATGTGCAACTCAACGCCGCACATTTGCCCTCCCAAAAGGGGAAATATAATTAACACTTAAAGTTTACTAGTTTTTTGTGTGGTGTCATTCTAAAATACTATAGTATTATAAAAATACAAATATGTCACTTAAACTGTTCATAATACAAATATATTATACATATACACTAACACAAAACATTTTGTACGGAATTGGAATATGTTTTCAACGGAACAACCGTATAGTCAATCACTTACCGTTGCCTTCATTATTTTTCAATGTACTAATCGTTGCGTTAGTTTCAGTATTGTTCTTAAAATTGGAGTGACGTTTGTTTACCAACAAAGTCTTAGACTGGGATGCGCTTGGCGAAAAATCCATGACGTCATCAGGTTGTAGAACTATAGTCCAGGGGGGTGAATCCTAAATTATCAATATAAAAAAATATATCACAAAAAATATATATATTGGAAGACAAAGCGCAACTATGAATTCCGTCGCTTTTAACGTAATAATAATAATAATAATAAATACTTTACTCTCTCTCTCTCTCTCAATGTCTTGAAAATTATAGTTGTAATATAAAAGGTCGAGTTAACACTGTAGTTACAGTGTTTCTTAAGTAGACAGAAAGTAAATAGTGAAAAGCAGCGTAGCCATTCTGTTTCTAGAACAAATTCATAGTAAATATAATGGTGGTAATTTTTTAAAAATTGTCTTTTCTTCACAATTTAAAATATATATGTAAAATGAAATATCATCACAATATTAATAAATGAATTTGTTTTTTTAGCTTCACGCTGTACTCTACACATACAGGGTAGGCAAAGGGGAAACTCATAACCACGTAAAACCGGAGGCTATCACATATATCTACGTTAGTACATAGTAGCACTAAAGGGACACCTGAGAAAATGTGCGATCGTAAAACAAAACACAATAGTGTTTACGAAAACGTATAATAAATATTTACATCGTGTTGTAATATTTAGCTTTGAATTGTTGCATATTGATCACACAATATCCTTACTAGAGTGAAGTAAAAATGCAGAGACAACGAGGCAAACCGCGGCGTTGAGTTCCGCCACTCAACACGCAATGCCTTAAGCGTTCGGCGGGAAGTGGGAAACGGAGTGTTCTGGAAACCTAAAAAATTATATTCCCAGGTTTCCTCTGCCTACCTTGCTATGTGAGAGATACCGCGTGATGCTAAAAAAACTGTCATATGCATAAGGTGATGCCCTGGATATTTGATATTTTCACAAAAAATGGGATTCTTCAATAAGTGGGAATGGGTGCTTCAGCACCAGAGAAACGAAAATTCCTCGTTCCTCCGTACTTTTAAGAAAAGCATGGCGTTAAGTTCCTCCATTAGATTCCCTCTGTCAACCCTACAGGATACAGCGAGAAGCGTGTATTTTTTAATACACAGATAATCTATAACTGTGAAACGACCATGAAGTGTTTATAGTAATAAATATTTATAATTTCAGCACGACGTGTCTTCACTTCTCTTGTTCGTGAGTATTGTACATGATTAAACTACAAACTACTACAGATTACTACAATTGAATAGTTACTGTCTACAGGCTTTATATGTACGAGTAAATGGGGTTTCTTTACAATATATATATTTTTTGTATAAGTAATAATCCTTCTATAATATAAAAAATATTATAAGTTATATACTGTTGAAAGTGCCAAAATCTAAAAACCACATACTGTTTGCAATTTTTTCAGGAACAGAGTACCCTCTTCCTACCCACCCGGTGTCACTGTAAAAGCCAATAGGACTAACAACATTAACCTCAAGTTCGAAAAAAACCTTCTAAGAGCGAGAGTCCACGATCGAAGCGAGTTCGGAGCGAGTACTGTAATGTGTCATCAGGTTATCTTTACCTATATTCCATATTCCAATATTCCAAGAAGAATAATTCCAACAACAAATGAAATGACGAATACGCCATTATATTTACTAGCTTTTACATGGTTAAATGGAAATAGCCTCAGATTACTCTGACCACAAGTACAATGGGTTACGCATTACGTAAATAATTACGCCTTAGAATATAACCTCCCTCAGTCGACGTTACCACACCAACAAACATATTCAAATCTCTACTTCCTGAGATTAGCGCGTTCAACCAAATAAACACTTATCTAATTACCTTTAACATTAAAATATTGAACCGACGACCATCGTTTTAATACGCTATTCCACTACACTATAAAGGAGTCTCATTATAAATAGACATATAAATTAAATACCATTGTTTATATATGAGTAATCCCGCGATGCAATTATCCTTACTGAAATAATATTTGCTGATAAAAGCGTTGCGTTTGTATTGCTGTTTGTATGTCAATATAGTATTGTATCATTAGTATTGTATAGTATTTGTAATTTATCCGTGTACATAAATTAAATATATGTGTTATGTAACGGAACTTAACGCCGCGCTTGACTAAATCAGGTACAAGAAACAACTACTTCGGGATTCGAACCCACGATTCCTATCTACAATCAGACAATGTTCCACTGTGACTTAAAGGAGTGTTTTTGAAAGGTTCAATCCCAAAATCAAGAAAAAAGTATTTACCTGCTCATCAAGACCTCTCCTGTGCAACCAAAGTAGTAAAAAGTTGTTAGTATCATTTCCATCAGCCTCCGAAAATGGACCAGATAAGGAGATGGACACAGTGAACTCACTTTCGGTTTCTGTGAGGAAATATTCTGGAACACATATTATAACTTACTAGAATAGATAATTACAATAAAATAAATAGCTTCACGCTGTACCTGACACTCCATTCTCCACTCTCCGCCCAATTGTCGGAAAACTACTTGTTGAGTGACGCAACTCAACGCCGTTCGATTGATATTAAATTAAAATATTTCAGTAACAATGGATTTTTTATAATTTTTTAAAAAAAATTGCCGCATTCCGTCCATTTGTATTTCAAAACCAGTTTGGGCTTACTTTATGTACCAAATCCGAAAACGCGGTGGTTATGGGTTCGATTCCCATTCGCGGAAATGAAAATATTAAATAGGTAGATCAGGAAAATTAACTATTTAATATTTTTTTTCCCGTTCTGGTAACAAACGGCGTTGAGTCCCTCTGCTCAAACCGCAATATCTCAAAAATTGGGCTTTGCGTGAAGAATGAAATGTCTTAACCACTAGGTTCCCTAAGCCTACCCTACTCTGCGGGATACAACTAAAACAACTAAATAACTCAACTAACCTTTTACTTCCCCACTGTTGACGGCCGTATGTAGAACTATATCGGTCTTTTCCCTATTCAGCAGTAAAGATACCGTCAGTAATAGCCAACACGCCACTAGAACCGTCAGTTTTATAACACGTAGAGTCTGGTCCAGCTGGAAGAAGAAATATTTTTTTAATATTTAAAACTTATTATGATTTTTTAGCCACATAGTAGGGTAGGCAGAGGGAACTTGGGAACCTAGTGTTAAGTGACTCTTTTCCCTTTAAGGCACTTCCGTTTCCCATTTTCTTAAGCATTCTGGAGTCATTGTCTGTTGAGTAGAGGAAAACAACGCTGCACTTTGCCTCGTTACCAAGCAAGGAAATGGAAATATAAAATAATTCATGTCCCCGAATGGGAATTGAACCCACAACTTGCTTGGGTCACGGCGGCCGCGACATGTGTTTTTGTTTCATGTTCAATTTAAAATGTTTACCTGTTTCTTTCGCGCTGATGGCACTTTCTTCGTTTCATCGTGTAAGGGTGGGTTGATAAGTCTATAACAAATAAATTTTATTTATATGTAGATAGTTCTTCAAGTTCATTTTTTTTAACATTTTTAAAGAGTTATTCCACATTTAAGACGTGGACGTTGGACGATTTCCAAAAATCGCAGGTTTAAATCCCGCTACATTCATTTTTTTTAAATTATAAACTATAATTCTTGTAATTTATATTAATTTAAATTATTAATTTAACTTATTCTTGTAAAATTAAAATCATGTAAAACAGAAAATATTAGTAAGATAAAGCCGTTATGGCGCAGTGGAAAATGTCTAAATGTAAATAGGATGGTCATGTGGTCGTGGGTGCGATCCCCACTCGAATGAGTGTATATAATTATTTTCACTCTCCGGTAAGTAAGTTATTTTAAGTCTCGCTTTATCCCTAGGGTAGTTCTCTCGCTCTCTGCATATATCTTTCGCCGCGTCCACTGACATAGATGCTGCCCGGAGGGTTCTCATCCTTCTTACATGACCTTCCTCCAGTCTTCCCCTGCCTCTCTTATTATTCTATATTATAGATTTCAGCTTCACGCTGTATCTTGCATGTAGCGGGGTAGGCAGAGTGAACGTAGTGTTAAGACTTAAGACCCTCCGGGAACCCTCCTTTTCCGGGAAGTGGGGACACTTCCCGGCAAATTTTCGAGGCATAGCGTTTTATTTAGTGGCGGAACTCTACGCCGCGCCCTGCCTTGTTACTAGAGCGAAGAAATGAAAATGTTAATAAATAATCATTCATTCCCTTGAGGGGGAATCGAACTCAATACCATGGATAGTGATTGACAGCCACAGACAGAAATTTCCCAATTTTGTCATGATGAATTTACAATATGCTTATATATTTATTATTATAAAAAAATGTGAGTCATATGAAGTGTCAAATGACATGAGAAATATTTATTTGGTGTTTGACGAAGGGATGTGTTTGTTTGCTTTTATTATCAAAAGTATGCGATAAGAAGTAGCTACTTATATATGGGGGCAGTGTGACTTCTTCAGTAACATATTTATGTTGAGATTTTTTTATACTTTATTATATTCTTCATATACACGCTGTATCCCGCACTTAACAGGACAGAGGTTCGAGGGCGATTTTCGAGATATTACGTGTTGAGTGATAGGACTCAATGTCACGCTTTATATTGCTACCAGAATGAGGAAATGAAAATAATTAATTCCTCCGAGTGGGAATCGATTCCACAGCTGTCGGGTTTGCAGTAATCACTGTACCTCTGCCTCGAAGTAATAAGGGAAACGGCTATTTTATCTTCACTCTTATGCTATAATATATCAATTAAGAAATTAGGGTTTTGTAACAAAATATCTGCTCCATTTGTCACTTATTTTCACAGCTACTGCGTGTAGGTTAAGAATAGCTTATATATAAATAGCTAATTAACATTTTACTTTTGTTTACCTAACGAAAAATATATAGATAGATATTTATATCTTGTTCTAGCTATTTCATACTAGCGCCCAAGTGGTCAAATGAAACTACGGGAAGATCTGGATGGGAACCCGTTTAAAAAGGGACGTGACACGCGTGACATAGAATCCAATCCTTATACATATAGCCTCCCTCATAAAAAATGGACATTCTTCTTCAACATAGAAGGATTTGTTCAATTCGTAGTTTCTGAGATTATTGCATTCAACCAAACATATTTTTCAATATTATAATATGAATACAGAATTATAGATATGAAATTGAACAAGTGTAATTCGAGCCCACAGTCGTCGTGTGGTGATGGACAAGTTCCAAATGTTCTAAATGATACATATGTACATATTAAATTAATATTTAACAGTTTAAATGGTTTTCTTTTATAGTATCACGCTGTATCCCTTCCCGCATAAAGTAGGGTAGACAGAGGTAACCTAGCGTTAAGACACTCCGTTAACCTGTCTCCGCAGGATTTTGGAGATATTGCATTGTAACGGAACTCAACGCCGCGCTTTGCCTCGATGCCAAAACGAGGAAATGAAAATAATATCTAAATATTTAATTTCTTCGAAAGGGGATTGAGCCATAAGCCCTGCACGATTGGATTGTTATATTTATTAACTATAACTAGTAGTAGTTAATAGATATGGCGCGGCGTTGAGTTTCGCTTCTCAACACGTTTTGCTCCCAGAATTTGGTGGCAACTGAACCAGTTGGGTGCTCTCCCTACCTTTATCACATGCGGGATACAGCGAGAAACTGATAAAAAAAAGTATAAAAGTATGTAAGAAATTCTTATATTAACCTGTCATCAGCATCTTTGCTGTTGTTTGCATTTCTATCGACAATATCAATATCCAAGACGGCCTCATTTGAGATTTTTCTATTGAAAATACTTCTGTCTCCTTCCGAAGTAAGGACTGGTGATTCCAGTTTGCCTGTAGAGAAAAAAATATTGAGATTTTAAGCTAAAGTTAAAACGTGTACTTAAATGAAAATAAATAAGAATTCTAAACGCATTACATCGAAACAATTAATAATAATTATTATATTTCATAATGAAATACTATTATTTATATTAATTAATAAAATGACAAAAAATGCAATCAAGTCTCATTCGAAACTCTTATTTAGTCTTAGTTGAATACACGAACCACGCAGCAGGTAAAAGCTAATAAAATATATAAATATTAATATTTTTACGTATAAATAGGTCTCGAGGGACATTTTTGCCACAGATAAATAAATATACAATAAATCCGTCTACAATTCGTACTTATTCCCCGCCCCCTGACTAGATTACTACTTATAAATAAAATATTAATTAAGAAAACCTTTTTATATTATTATGTGAATTGTGCTTGGGGATGTTTGTAATGACTGACCCTTTCCTAATGTACTAGCACAACAATATTCGTAAATATATAGAAAATTGCAAACCTACTACTATTATTATTTATTATTTGATGAACCCCCCTTTTTGTTGTGACCAGCGCGAGAAAGTAAAAATATTAAATAATTCATTCCCTCTAG
>FASU01012086.1:10350-22251 GCA_001486225.1 Heliconius pardalinus sergestus | reverse complement strand
GCCTACCCTGCTAAGTGCGGGATTCAGCGCGAAGCTGATTTAAATTAATTTTGAATACATAAAATCGAGTAAATACCAATGAAGAGCTGGTCAGGAATCTGTTACCGAGTTTGTTGGAGCTAAATTTACTTCAAACGCTTAAAACTTTCACATTTTAGTTCTATTCACCTCGTATACAAAGGTCAAGTTATATTTATTTATCCAATAATCAAATGAAGCGCCTAGAACCTATACGATTAGATCTACAGAATCTAGATATCTCGATGTTTGCAAGTTATTAAATGTAAACTTAGTTTATTTTATCGATTATAGCTTAGTTCGGACAGTTAGAATTTACGCTCGGCGATAATGAACCGCAGCAGATCGTGGTTTCGAATGATTTTAATTTATTGCTACAAATAGCATTCATTAATCGTCGCTATATAAATTATTAAATAAATGGATTAAATATCTGTTCACTTACGTTAAATATGCTCTAGATACAACATTATTTGTTCATTTAGTTCGTACATACATCAATATTAGTAATATTAGTAAATCGAGTACAACCTAGTGAAAAAGCAGTGCTTAATCGCATAATATTGTAGCTTTAAATGGTATTTGAGATACATAAGACATGTGTTTCTATTTTTCAAATTAATTATTGGATATTTCTAATGGGTGGGTAGTTTACAAAATATCGTAAAAAGTAAAGTATGAAATTTAGAAATACCGTGAAATATCCAAGTTATAAAATCATTAAGTTATTTTTAATTTAACCATTTTAGTGCGACACTCACATAATAAATGTAAATGTATCTAAATCCTATCCTATATCCCATAATATTTCTTGAACATTTTTTGACAGTCTGTGATATTTTTACTTTGTATTTTTCCAGTGCCGTGCCGTTTAAATTTAACAAATTATGGTCTCTCATTCAATATGCAGAGCATATCGGCGTTTTTGCATGTTTTTTAATTTCAATGAATTCAAAAACAAAAAGTAGCTATGCTACTATAAGTTTTTCATAGATTTTTCTTGTTATATTTGTCTGTTGGAGTGTACAAGACAGTTTCATTTTCATACATTTCAATTAAGTTTAGGTAAAGGTAAGAAAATGAGTTTTTGACATTTTTAAAGTGTTATTCCATAATTCAAAGTAAAAAAAAAAAAAGAATTTCCACCATTAAACATTCTTAAAAATAAAAATGTTAATTGTAAGTATTTTCTTTCGATAAAAGTTATTTCACTAGGGCAGCTCTTTCTTAGTCTCTACAATTACTAAAAGTCATTTTAAGTAGTTTTAGTAGTCAACATTATATATATAAAAAATACAATATCCTATTTAAGAGCAAAATTGAGAATAAAGAAAAAAAAGCATTCAAAAGAGAAACAAAAAGAACAATCAGATACTCTCGAATAAAATTTCACAGAAAACATATTTATTCTGTTCTATTCGAACCGACTCACTTTGACACCTTATTGAAACTCATGTAATATGCATGGTAATACTCCAACCCGAAAACATTGCGCCTCGCCCCATTAGTGATATTCACAGGTTTAGAAAACTTTACAAAAATGAATACAATATTAAATATTTTTTACCACCCAATAAAATAGGTATATAAAAATATTTACTTTGAGAGACCTTTAGACCTTTAAAAATCAAATTAGTTTCAATAAGTCTTAGTTCAAATAGTCTTATTATTAATATAAATTCATTCAATGCGAAATATTTTAAAATACCACCTATAAATGTATAGAATTGTTATAAGTTTCTTATACACAATCTTTGTTTCTTGTAAATAATAAATGAGTTCCAAAAACCTTAAGGCATATCATAACTCTGGTATCCAATAAATACATCTCAACGCTACATAATAACTTCATGAATATAATATAAGCTATTACGGGGAAGAATGATGAAACATGATATACGACCCCACAAGGTGTAATTATATCCGAGAGTGGGTAAACACTCTGGCAGCAGATGCCCGTAACGTACCTCATTAGCTAAGTACATAACTCTATCATGCACTGCCGTTACGACTTTCGTAGCTCTTAATTTAATATAGAGACATACTCACCTACAGTCTTACTTACATACTATAGTAATAAATCAAATCAGCTTCATGCTGTAATCCACTCACAGCAAGGTAGACAAAGGGAACATAATAAATAATCATTCCCTCGAGTGGGGATCGAACCCACAACCGTCGCGTAACGATCCCAATCCCAAGTGTTGCCTCTGCGTCACGACGGCTACTATAAAAGAAGGATATTTGCATCAAGCAAATTAAAATTCTCGAAAAACTCAACAGAAACAGGATTCTTATTGATTACATATTTGATATTTAAAATTCACGAAGCGGAGAGTATCAAAATTACTCACGCAAAAACGTGAAAGACACGCCAAAGGCAAAAATGCAGGAAGCACGGCCGCGTCGGCATCAATTAATATTCAGCGGCCAGCGACCGTCTAATGAAATTACCACAACAAAGCGCCGGCAGCGCTGCACGAGATTGTTGTGCAAATATAAACATCGAATTTCCGATAAAAGGCGCAAGAAAACCAAAAAAAATGGAACTGAAGAGATATTACAAAGGTGTTTGCTTTAAATATTATCGAAAGGTAGTGGGTTGTTGCTTATAGCATAATTATTGTATTATATAACTATTACTTATTCAACTAAAAAATACTTTTTAAGGAGAAAGAACAATTCACACAAAACATTTCTGTCATACAATTTTAGTTGTTTAACGTGTAATGTATCGTAAATTGATATTTTACATTTTTACGGGACTTGTAAAAATAATGCTCAGAAGCCGTTCAACTCTACAGAGTAAAGAGTAAAGACTATTCAATATATAAATTGAAAGAATAAACGAGTGAAGACAATCGACTTTATCACTGAAGACTTACAGTCAATTTGCGAAATATGCTTGAGAGCCGAGCGATTTGGCGACTGTACCGGAACGGACCGAGTTGAATATACAATTGAATATCAAGTAGGATCCTAAGAAAACCTCCTATAATAACAGCCTAGCCCGGTGTCTTCAATCAACGATAAAAATAAAGTATCAGAATAAAATTCGGATCGGATTCGAATCACGCGCAGTTTTAATTCTAGTAAGTAAATTAAAATGTGGCCGGTCGGGGGAGCGTTGAATACAAATGGTTTATTCACCAACCGGTTTCAATTTTGCCTCTGCGTCTCGATAACTCATTAGAGATTCAATGCCTATGAGTTTTCTACTTATTTTCCGACAGTTTTTATTTACTAAGAAGGTTTCGATCGTTGTTTCTTCAATTTTAATAATACTTATATTAGATTTTTATAATTATTTTTGTTAAAGGATGTTTTATAATATAATTATGGAGATCTAAAATAATTCACTTAGAGTTTATTGATTACTAATAAGATGGTGAACGTTTCACTTACATTAAATTATATAAACATATATATGTATATAAATGTATATAAATAAAAATATATTGAAGGAACCCCCAAAACTAAAGCCACAGACGACATAATCATCGTATCACGTGACGTCAAATTTTGCGTGACCAAATACAAAAATGGCGGTGTTGCGTTCAACACTATAATAATCAGGTCAACATTATGAAATTTTTCCATGCGTTGATAACGACGTCGAATTTATCAATTTGATAGTATTATATTTAAATTATCTAAAAGCTTCAATTATATTAAAACAGTTAAAGTAACAAATGTTTTTTTGCCAACAAATTAATTTTAATGTTACTACTGGAATAGTTGGACATGATAAAATTCGTCTAATCTAGCTTGATTACTGTGTTATAGGGGCTAGTACCACGTCGTAGATTTGCGCATCTAAAATCAAATATTAATGTAACTATATAAATTCAACAGGAGCAATCTAAGAAAAACACTTTTATTACCAGCGAATGCTCAACATAAACTACGTACTAAAAGGTCAAATATCCATTTTATTAACCTTGGATACAAGCAAAGTTAATCCTTAAAAAACCTGAAAGCTCATAATGTAACAAAATTAGGGCCAATCTAGTCGAAATATTACTTGGGACGACAATAACGCACCAAATAAATTTGCTCACAGAATTGGGTTAAGGTTTTAATTTCTTCGACTTGGATACTGTTATAATCAAATTCAACGGCAGAATAAATGGACATTTTCTTATTTGCTAAAGTAATGTAAATAAAAAAGACGAGATTTAAAGAACATTATATTGTTACATATAAAATATAAATAAAAAATCACGTATGATTATTAATAAAAAAAAGTTGAATAGTAAATATTTCAAAATTCACTGCGAGTATAATAGGTTTCTGTACTGTTAAATTCGAGTACAACAAAGCCACTAATTCTGGCGTGATCGTATATTTTCATCAGGATCGAACGGTTTAATATCGACTGAGCCAAAATCTGCAGAGGATTCCAATAGCATAACTCAAGCGGGATTTGAGGTCGCTCGTTGCCCAAAACTTTGTCCATTCGTTTTTTATAATGGTATATGATGACGTTAAGTTTATAATTCAGCTAAAGTGGCTGTAGGGGAAATTAATGAAAGATTTATGGTGCTATTATTTGAATACAACAGACACTTTATTTCAATTAAATGAGTAAAACTTTGTGTAATAAAACTTTTAAACATTTTTTGTATATTTTTCATTATTAGTAGCTTATAGTTTTCCCTTTAATTATACAAAATCATTGCTTATGAATAAGTCTTTGCTGTTATAAATCGAACTAAAAGGTCCTATGTGTCCTACACATTACTTATATTAATTAGCTATTGAATTAATCAATAGCCCATTAGGGGCTCAACTCAACAAAAATCGTGTTATACCTATACAAAATAACCTTATATGGAATCCCTTGCCCGTTATGGGTAAATTTAAAAAGGTCTACTGGGTATCGCCATCGGGTGTGCTCAACGTGAAAGCGCTTTGCATGCCACCTGCGTCGAACTGCTTACTTTACGAGGTGCTTTGTACGTCCATGCGAGCTCCATTCTTTTTCACTGGGTACTCCTTAATTCTAAACCGTAAGCCATAAAATATAAAAATGAGCAATTGATCGACGTCCCTTGGTACGTTATGTTGTGGCATATATTATGGTATACGAGTATTTAATAAACATTTAAAGCATTTATATACTATTGTTTAATATATTTCCTACAGTCCTTAGTTCCTACAGTTAGTTTCTTACAGTTAGTACAATAAATTAAAAACGTGACACAATCGACGGTTAAGCAAACCATAATATCCATTTTAATTTAAAAATTCAATCATTCGAAAGCGAATGGCAGGTCTGTAGATATTAAAAAAAGCGCGCCTCACACACGCCTTAATGAAGTATGTTCTGAATTCACGCTCCGATGGCTTCCTTTAAAGCTCCTTACATCTACGCCCTCGGAAATATGCGCAAAGGATATATGTATAAAGCCAAGGTTTGTTTTGATACCGTATCAGGCACGAATATTTAATGGGTTATAATATATGTATTTACTAATAATTTATGTAAATCCTAAAAAGGCCGATACCTTTGATGTGATCTAGTAAAAAGAGAGAGATAAGAAGAAAAATAGTTCTTTTTTGGGTTACCGATTTTAAACATAGTAGGGTAAACAGAGAATTCAGAGTTCCGCTTCAATACGAGACATCAACTTTTCTCTCTACATTTAATTTCCTTTAAATACAAGCTTTTTCTGCGTTGCTGTTTTATTATAAATATTAATAATTTTCTGCACGATATAAGGCAAAAATGTTATTACCTAGTCTAAGACAAATAGTCTAAAAAAAGTCCAATAAGAAGGAGAAGCCGATGGTGATATTTTTTTGAGTATAAAAGACACAAGAATATTTAAATAATACATTTGTTTCTAAAGATCCTTATTTATAGCATAAAATATAAAATATTCGATTAATGTTTTATAACAGATACAATGTTAGTAGCACGCTTGAAATGGGACAGCAGTGTAACTATCTGATATATTATATCTTTATGGGCTGGATCAAGAAAGACATAAAACATATGTGGTCATAACCTGTGCGCTGAGGTTATTCTTCAAATAAATCTTATACAATTTGCTACTACTGTTTAAGTAAAATAAAAATATTGAATGCTTATTATATTTTCTATAATTAAAAAAATCAAATTTACTACATATATATCAACTAAAAAAATGTTAAGCAAATAAATAAATATTTAATAAATAAATAATAAATTTAGCTATAGATAAATATTAAACTTGTACATAATATAACCTAAATATCTTCGCAAATTTCTCTTTTTTTACAGTAACAAAATATAAAATATCAACTGTTTCACAAATTCGGAAGCAATAAGAGTATAAAGGGAGTGATTTCTTACGCAAGTGAATAATGGGGGTCCAAACCTTAGGCGTTGGTACGCATAACTGCGATGTTCGCGATAAAAGCAATTTAAATTAGGACATAAAACACATCAAGCGATTGTCAACCGGGAACGGAGTAGTCCAAGACAATTCATTTAAGTCTTGAGACGCTGTAGAATGTAAAATGAAAGTTAAAAAGAAATCTGGATTGAAAAGAATTGCTGGCTCATTACTGTTCTTGGACTTGCCTTGTGGGCTATGTCATTCACTTCGAATTTTAATTTAGAATGTTTTTTAGTTCTTGTATTTTTTAATTGGAACACGGTATTTGCACAGAAAATAAGAAAATTACTTGTTTATAATTTTTCAAACTTGATAAAATGTCAGACACAAAGAAAATGCTACAAATATACTTCTGAGTCGTTACTTTAAAATGAGAACGTCAAGACTCATTATTTGAAAGCCAGCCAGTAGACCAGTGTCCCTGTATGTTTTACGACCCCTTTGCCGTAATCGAAAACCTAAAAGTACAACGGGATCAACTCCATCACAAAGCGTTTGAGCAAAGTAAATTTTGATCTAAGAGAGGAGACCTTTGCAAAAACACCTATTTCAGCGTGGATGAAAAAGGTTTTAAATTAAAATAACCTTTTAGAAATGTAATAACTTTACTTTTACTGTATGTAGCGAATAACTGGGAATCGACGATGCAAGTGACTGGAGAAACCAATGTTTTAAAGAAATTAATTATCTTTATTTTTATACGGATCTCTTAATACGCAAAGATAAAAATAAAAACAGAAAGTTTCTCCATTTCCTATACAGTGATGAGTCAGTAAATTAAAAGTTTTTAGATTAACGAAGGAGAGAATTAATTAGAGACATATAAAGTTAGAGAGTTGAGATCCTTCAGAAAAGTTTTACGGACGATTTTAAAAGGCGAATCAACAATCAGACGAGTCATAGTAGCACAAAAGTCCTTTTATCTAAAGAATATACATACGTATATACTTAAATTAACAGTTTGAATGAGAAATCAAGCTTATAAATTCTTAATACAGTTTTACGCAGCAGTTCGCACATAGCAGGGTAAGAAGACGGAACGTACACTACGTTCCGTAAAACACTCCGCTCCAGATTTTCCGCCAAATTCTGGAGGCATTGTTGAGTGGTGAAATTCAACGCCGCGTTTTGCCTCGACACCAGAGCGAAGAAAATATTAAATATTTTTTTTGTCGAGTGGTAACCGAATCTACAACCTATTGCGTTTACAATATATAAATTTCTTTAAGTTTTGATATTAAATCAAGGCTAATCAATGAATATTTCCTACACAACTTGCCCGTTGAAGTCTCAAACCGCTCTATTGGAAGAAGTTTAGGTCAGTCAGTATAAAATATAGCTCTATATAAATATTGTGAGAACTTCCTTCAATACACGGCCTGTAAAGACAGGTATGATTAATAATAATGTGCAACTTAAAAACAACTTCTGAAAAAGGCGATAAAATATTCCCTTCATACTTTAGAAAGCGTCGGCCGATGCTTTCATACACATTAAAAGTTGCCAACAAACTTGATCGAGGGCCTTTTATAAGAGAATAAAGAAAAAAACTTTTATAAATACGCACACAACTAACCTATAACAACAGAGAGAGCAAAATGTTCACGGGAATACTTTTTATATGAAAAAGTAACATATTTTTCGACGTGGGTAGTGAGGTCTATAAAGAGCATTACGTTGTTGGGCATGTCTTCCGGTGAATTGATTGTCTACATGCTACCGAAACGTGTCATAAGTATATATTTCTGGTCAACTTTTTTAAGAAAATTTTAAGAATTTATACCAATACATTCAGAAAATTGTATATTTTGAGGCGTGACTTTTTGTAGATTCGACCCCACTTTAAATATATTTTTTAAGTTTATATTTACATTTTTTCGCTGTAGTGTTGAGGCAAAAGCGGCGGTGAATTCTGCCGCCAGTAAACATCATATAAAATTTAAAAAAAATCAACTACATCAAATACAGAAACAATGTTATCAATATAAGTTCAGTAAGAAGCTATAATTCACTGGACAGCAAGACGCCTACACGGTTCTAAGGACAAGGTACTTCAAATGCTTGAGGGACTGTTGGGAAAGGACGTTTCTTTTAATTAATATCAAAGTACGCAGTGAAAGTAAAATTAGATATGTAAATGTTTTTGGGTCGTGGAACATATACGAATGTATAATTAAAAGTACATTTAGGTTAAAAATCTACCACAAATACGTATATACCTTTATTTGTTAAGTTATAAATTCGTTCTTGATTTTATAGTTTATATTATTTTACTAAAAATAAAAAATAAAATCACAGTTGATAATATGGATAACACAATATTATCGTCTTCTAATCGGCTTAGAGCGGAAACATGGTACCCGTTTTATGTCGTTATGTAGGTACTCCTATATTTTTATAACATTCAAAAGTGTAAAAAAAAATAAAAGAAAGCCGACCTTTATTTTATATAATACTAAATACTAATCAATTTTCGAAATTATAAATAGTTATAAATATACATTTCTATACTCTTAATTTTTTACAAACTTTTTTGTCTCCTGACAATTTGATTAATAAAAAGGCTGTTAGCAGATTTACATTGCAGGTTATACTAAAGGTGATGTTATAATACTTCTTGGTAAGAAAAAGTGGGGGGTTAAGTTCTGCACTCAACACGCAAAATTAAACGGAAAGCGGAGATCTAATCGAACCCACAACTTGTGTCCTTGTCTGCTCTCGAGTTCATTACTTTATATGGTTGCCTATTAAATATTTAATAATAACGTCATTAATTATAAGTAGTGTTACATTAAAAGTTATAATAGAAACTTACTTTTAATCATATTTTTAAAGTGACAAGTAAAGTTCACCACCGAGTTTTACATTTTTAATATAAAAAGTAGAGCAACGTGCCGCGACACAATTAGTGTAATGACCAATTCCACTTAAGAGGCAACTGTAACGTTAATCAAAACTTACTTACTCCAAGGACAGTTAAGTGTCTGCTCTATTTATTAAACTATGTATTAATTATGAAGTTATTATCACTTTGGTAAAAGCATCTCGAGATAAAAAAACGTCGAGCTATAAAATGTCTTTGTCAAAATGTTTTTTTCAGCTTTAAAAGTTAAAATAATAAATATTTCATTTCGTCGGCTGGAAATCGACCCTACAACCTGTCGCGTTTAAGTTATATATGCTTGTCCACGCTTACGCGCCCCTGCGCCACGCCTGGCCTCTAAAAATTAAATTACGTCTTTTAATATTGAGACAATATTATTCAAAATTACTCATTATTAAGAAAATATAACTAGTCTATTCATATCATAGTCTATTGAGTAAGATCATTGAATGTTAACAGTACATCATTATTTCTGATAAGTCTAGGAGACGCTTGAAAACGAATTCACTGTTTTACCTTCGAATAAACGTATTATTATAATCCTTGTTTACGTAATTTATTAAGTTTGTTGTGTAGAATAAATCATACCTCGCGGCTGAGAAGTCCCACACAGACCCATCATTTTAAACCGAACAAGGCCCATACAAATGCCAATAACGATCACCAATAAAGTCCAGTAAAATGAAAAAATATAAAAGAAAAAACCGTGTAAAAATACGGAATCATATCATTGCAAACTACGAACGACGTGGGTTCACAGTTATCTGATTTAATTAAACCTGAAGTAGGACAGAAACCGCTTGAAACTTTGCCGCACTTTGGCTCGGGAATGGAAAAAAAACAACTATTACCCTCGCTGGCATTGTTATTAAATTTTGAACGCGAATCAGTAGATAGTAGATGTATGTATTTAGATAAAATAATAATTCGATATTGCGGCACAATATGGAGGACATCAACCTATTAAAGATATTGGATTTTGTATAGTAAATACAAATTCTAGCGATGCGTTATCAAGGTAATCCCTATTCTATTGATTTTAGGGTCTATTTTGCAGTTTTAACGGCGCACGCTGGGCCCATAATATGCTTTAATCTGCAAACAAAGATGTGTTCTCGTATAGACTATCATTGTTATAAATTATTCGATTACAATGCAATCTGGAGTGCGGGGGAATAAAGCTACTAACTGGGTTTTGGAAGTGGATGTGCATAGAATATCCTGGTAATAACAGTTGGTTTTACATAATGTTTTATTGGACAAAATATCAATGAAATTATGTTGGAGTAAAGTGATTTTTATAAATGATTAAAAAAAACATGTTTTTCTTTTAATTTAGACGCATTTTTTGGCCAATGATATATAGATTCTATATTTCGCCTAGTATTTTAATGGGCAATCTATTTATAAACATATTTACAACTTATTTTTCCTTTTATGTGATATCAACTCTCAACTACTATTATCAATTATATTATTATCAAGAATTAATTTGTTGTGCTTTACGCACTTTCACTATAATTAAAACCCTAAACAAAGTCTAACACTGCCACAATTAATACCATGTCAACAAATAGAACAAAATTTATTAATTAAATGCGACGTCTATCTCATACTCCTTTCACTCGAGTTTCCATTTGCGAATTAGTTTACCTTTAATTTGGCTAAGCGCACCGACAATGCTCGATAAAAGCAACAGAACAACGTTTTCTTTAAAATTAATTTCTGATCAGCGTTCGAGATTAAAATTGTTTTAATGATATCAGGTAGGATTTCTATAAAAAATGCACATTTTTGCATGCATGCCACTCAATACGCAAAACGGCGGAAGTGTCTTAATTAGAGAGAATCTTAACCCTAAATTTCCAGGTCCCATCGACCTACACTGTGGGATACAAAATAAACCTAAGAAAAATTACTCAAAGAGATCAGAAATTTTAAAAATATATAGAAATATACAAATAAAAATAATCGAAATGTTTAAAGTAGGTTAAACATATGATTCATACAAATGTTTTTAAATACGCCAAAACAAACAACCAACATAAAATACATTCAATCAACTCCATCCCAGAATGGCGACTTAAATGAAATAAGTTACGTATAAAGAAATAGCCAGAAACTATTGGGCCGACAGGAAACCGCGGCGTTTGTCACCGGGAGTAATCCTTTGATGAGTGCGTGGGACTTGCGGGATTAGGTTGATGAATGACAAAACTGAATTTCTACGTAACATATGTACGTGCCACACATACATATATGTATATAATCCTTTTCTATTGTGCATTTAGTATTATTTGGGAAAGTTATTTAATATATACCTACTACTTATAGGTGAACAAAGGTTATTCATGGTTTTGATGACTGCCATTATTAGTTTATCTTCAACAAAAAATATTTTAAAAAAATAAAATTACTTAAAAAAAATAAGCAAAATTTGTTAATTTATATATGACTACAACGTGATTTCATTATCTCAAGCTATATACAAAAAAAAAGAAAAACAATACATAAACCGGAATGGTGATATAAAGCAGCCTATCAGGAGGCAAGAAGAAGGAGAAGCGATCTCCATAATTGGGCATCACTCAGGATGTTTGTTTCGAAACAGTA
>FASU01012086.1:0-10315 GCA_001486225.1 Heliconius pardalinus sergestus | reverse complement strand
GTGCGATATTTTTTCAAAGAAGCTCATTTTTTCTGTGAGTGTCTGGATATAGTGAATATGTATTACTATTATGTTATTACTATCTATCTATCCAATTTATATAATTGGTGGGCTGCTATATTAATCGAAGAGAAACATAAGCCACTTCCATCGTCATTATCATCTTGAAGACAGTCGTGGTGTAGGGGTATAAATAAGCGTGTAACTGTGAACGCGTCAGGTTGTGGCTTCGATTTCTCCTTCGAATCAAATATTTAATATTTTCATTTCTTCGCTCTGGTGTCGAGGGAAAGCGTAACGATGAGTGCAGCCACAAAACACGCAATGCTTTCAGAATTCGGAGGAAAGTGCGAGTTTCTTAACACTAAGCCCCCTCTGCCTACCCTGCTATACAGTATGAACCTAAAAAAATATATCATATATATGGTACCGTATAGGTTGTGATGTGGTTTTATAATTTAATTTAGTATTTTGTTTATTTAGGGATAATGAAAATTTTATCACCCAAAAACACATTGCTTTAACCACGTTATAACGTGGGCGCTCAGTCTTCAAGGGATGCAGGATGTAGGTATTTCGTGATTTGGACAAGGCGCGCATTTTGATGGATAATCTAGTGACGGTCGCTTAGCTTTCCATTTATTATTAATTTAATAAAAATTGAAAACCTCCTTTTTATGAAATCTGTCAAAACATGAAAATCTTCTCCCAAGTGTGTAAATAACTTTTTAATAATCGCATCAAAATCAGCAAAACGTGATATAATCTTAAATAAACATCTAGTAATCTAGTGACAAATCAAATCAGCTTCATGCCGTATCCCGCACACAGCAGGTAGGCAGAGGGAACCTAGTGTTAAGACACTCGCTTTTCCCACTTTTCACCGAATTCTGAAAGCATTGCTTGTTAAAAAAATACAATTTATTTGAACCCCTAATCATTAAATGTAATCATTTTATTAACACACATTCCCTCATCAATATATTCATTTCCAGTAAAAAATACAATTTTCCATTCACACTTGCAATATAATAATTCTTTACAACGTTTCAATTCGAACAGTCTCATATTGCTAAAAGTTTCATATATAAAAACCCTCATTATTTCCGGTATAAAACTACGAAATAACCACATTAACGGTTAGCCAGTAGAATAAATGGAACTCCTTGGAAAACATTAGCGCCAGGGCTTAACGTAGGTACTAAAAATTGAAAGGAGAAATATAGCAACACAGGAATTTACTCAGGATATTAAATGGACGAAATGAATATAGATAGAATAATAAAAAATAAATTAATAGAATACGTTGGATTTTACTTATTATTTTATATTAAAATTAAGAATATAAACACAAAAACAATCTCCCAGGAAAATAATCTTATTACAGTGAAGTCCAAGTCGACGAAAGGGTGGTGTAAAGAATGGAAAACAATCTAAGAATAACGAACAATTCCATACAACATTACTAGTATAACATTAATATGTTTCCAGTCTGCACCCTGACTCATTTGGATAAGTTGAAACAGGAATTTCATTTCAATTACTGTAAAAGGAGAATTTAAATAGAACGATGACGCCGTTTACTTAATCCGCGTTTTCTTCGCCGTAATCCGATTTCTAACGATTTTGCCTTTCATCGGCCTATTGAAATAGTAGAGAAAATCTACATGCATATAAGCAAGAGAATATAGATAATACGTATTACCTATATATATAATTTAGCATAAGTAGGTATGTTATATGCTAAGTACATACATTTATCACGTACAAACATTTTGTTCGAGCTCGTGGCGTGTAAAAGATAAACGTGAAACATTAAATCATTCACAGTGTCAATTTTTTTAAATATTCACGAGTAATTCTGTTACAACAGGTTATAATTTACGTTTATTTAAATAGAAAAATACCTTTTTGTGAAATAAATAATATTTTTTTGACATAAATTATTTCTCCTAAATATCGTTATATTAAAAACAGACCTCGATCCATCAACAGTTTGTAACACTGAGTCACGTAAGACCTCAATACGAGCCCTCATAATATGTTGTGTTAAGTTAATTGAAGACCTTTATTATACTGTATGTCTGTGGAACTTTGCCTTTGTAAGTCTCTTAGTTAATAAATAAATTCAATTAGTTATCTACACCGCGCTGATACAATTACTTGTTTATATTACATTAGTTTTGCGTATATGTGTATTGAAGTTAACCGTAATTTTAACATGTAATTTTCGTAGATACGAATTTTTATTACTATTGACATTATATTTTTAAGGTTTACATAGTATCCTACATAGAAGTATAGGCAGTGGGAACCTAGTATTAAGATTGAGCCCCCACTTTTTGCCTGATTTTTGAGTCGGGTTTAATGGTGGGACTTAACGCCTCTCATATATTAATAAAAAATATTATAAACTAGGAACATACTCGTATTAAGACTAAGTTTTTTATTTCACTTAGTATGGCCTTATATGAAAAATAAAGTACACATAAGGCTGGTTACATAACGCACGCTAATAAATGATCATTAGCGAGACGGTCGTTACATACCAACGCATTTGTTGTTTCATGCCGTAAAGCCTCGTTTTACAGCGTTCCTTACATTTAAATTATACTTATTTTTTTAGCTTCACGCTGTATCTAAGGTAGGCAGAGGTAACCTAGTGTCAATACATTCCGATTCCCATTTCCGCCAAATTCTGGAGGCATTGCGTTTTGCATTTGTGTTAGTATGATAGTCACTAAATATTTCATTTCCTCGAGTGTGAATCGACACTCTTGACGCGTTTAGAGTCACTTGTGCTGTGTCACGACTAGCCCCCAAAATAAACTTAGGTATATAATTATTATAACAATTACATTTCCAACAATTACATTTTAAAATCCAACATACCTATCTAGCATACAAACAAGACAATGCAATTGAAATTTCCAACCGATTTTATCAAAACAGTGCCCATGTTTCGCTCATAATTCTAAATTTCCAAATGAAGTGGGAACTTCGGGAGCACCGCGAACAAAGCTAGCAAATTACCCAAGTTCCCAAAGCATGTAAGGGTTGCATAATTAAGTAATAAATCTGCCAAAGTATCGCCTCCAATTAGGCGCCATCGCTGCTGTTTACACTTTTATTTAAGATCTACGTAATTGGTTATGTTTTTTTTACCGTGAAATGAACTTAAAAATTTTCCCGATAAATTCGATGACATATTAAATCACTCATCGTGGGAGGGTTTAAAAAATTAATATGGAAAAGTTACTGTAGTAAAGCAAATAACGTGGACATATTTATCTTTTGATAAAATATTAAAGAGCGGTTTTTAATAAAGTCTATATTATTTTTATATTATCGATACGCTTTAAAAATACAAATTTATGAAATAAAAAAAAATTGACTCGTAAGAACCTCATAAAGTATAGTTATCTAAATTATGAAGAACGGTAATACCGATATATGCGAGTATACGTACCTATCATTTGAAAAGGCATTACCGTTCCTGCGTCTAATACTGTTTAATTTCGAACATAATATTTATGCAAAAATATAAAAATATTTTAAATACATCAAAATACTCGTAGTAACCTACTTTAAAAATATATATATATTACAACTTGAAACAGCTGGTTTCAGTGGCATACTGAACTACAGATATTTAGGGGGTGTGTAATTACGCTAATAGCTCTAATAGGGGCTCCGGGATCCCAGGGAAGGGAGCTCATATGATGTTTGTAAACAAGCCACGTGTAAATTTGTTCAAGAGTCCATTACGTAGGTCACGTCTGACGTAAATTAAATTCAAATATTATATTTCACATTTTTATTTAACACTAACGAGTTTAAAATGAGTTCATCTCGTAAAATACGGAATAAGTGTCGTGTTCTCTTATTTAATTGAATAACGTAATGATTGGGAGGGTGGAAAATTGTATATAGGTATGTATGTATACAATACATTATACATATTTGTTATAAAAAACGCAAAAGAATCATTTGAGTTTATTTTATAAAAGTTATATATTTAAATTTACCGGTATTTGAATCCGCGTCTCCAAGAAGCCGTACAGCTCGAAGCGTGGATTTTTACATGAAATTGTTACTAACATCGTATATTTGGATTCAGATTATTTTATTTTATAGCTATAAACATGTGTAATATGTATCAAAAATAGCAATAAACTAAATTAACCATATGATAGCTAATAATAATTAATTCCACAAATCATATTTCCATTCCCAAAGCACAATATACCAAATATATGATCGCGTCAAGCTCATTACGAATTTTGAAGGGATAAACGTCCTTCAGATCAGTGCCGGCTATTAAATTTCAATCCGTGTATGGAGTGGTATATTAATTAGTTTGTCCGGCGATTACGCCGAATTAATTGGATAATCCAATATAAATTTAACGGGCTTGCCGCTAGTGATTTTGTATTATACAACCGTGGAAACGGTGGAAATTGCACCTTTGCTGCGGCTCGGGACCGATATAGCGTCAGTTTATCGAGTCACGTCTAAGAGGTCTTTGTGCCAACTCTTCACAACGGTTTATAAATACAGATTTCTTATTATAGAGAAATATACAGTTATTATTAATAAATAATAATATTTTCAATAATGATTTTTTAATAAATAGCGGGAAACTAGGATCGTACATCAACATCATAAATACATCTTTTTTTTTCAATCTACACTTAATAAAAAAAGCAAAAAAAAAAACATTTGAACTCCACAATTTAAAAAAATTCATAAATCTTGCCGAGAACTCCTACGAAACAAAAGTGTGCAAACATTTACGTAGACAATGTTCTCGTTAATTGTTTACACAACAAAATGAGAAATGAAAGAACGCAAAGAGTACACACACACACATCGGTCTCAGATTCAAGTTAAAAATATTACAGGCGGAAGAATTCTTATTTGCACATTTGTTTGGAAAGATATTAAATAATTAATTGCTTTTTTTCTTTTCAGCTTCGTTTTCTTCCATATAGAGAACCTAGTGCTAAGACACTCTTTTACTCACTATCGTAAAATATTAATTAATACAAACACACCTCGATGTTAAGAAAGTCACGTATTAAAATTTAATTTAACTAATAAGACAAAATATGCTGCAAAATTATCAATTCACAAGGCCAAACGAACGTGACGTGCTAAGCTACTAATCTTCTACAAGAGTAGGCTAGGTAAGTATATCTATATGTATAATATATGACCGGGAGAGGGACCGGTATATGAGGGAGGGAGGAGAGAGAATTACCAATGGTTTTCATATATTTATTTTTACTTCACGTTTTTTTGTGTATTTTTTATATTTCATCCACAAGCGCAAAATTCAACGGTGATGTAATTATAGAATTCGTTTTATCGCGTTAAATGCTAAAATATATCAAGCGTATGCCTTTAATTTGATTACATGGACTATGTGTAGCAGAATAAACGATTTTTACAAAAAATATTTTCATTAATATTCTAAAAAAATGTTTGTTGTAAGCTTTAAAAATAATATTATGTTTAGTAATGTATGTATTGGAAAATATTTATAACTAAACTTTTAGTATATTTTTTTCTCAAACGTAAAGAGATCTCAGCAAAATAACACAAAACGTAACATCAAATGTTATATTTCAAAACTAAATCGCAAACTATCGTCAATTTGTACGTTAGTATTTGAAATAAGATAAACAAAATATATTGTGGATGTAAGAAGCGTGTTTTCTATTATGACACATATAGATAAGGGTAAGTTGACATTGTGACAGCCACCGCGCCGGGAGAATAGCGGGAAATGGGGAGAAATTGGAACAAATTGAGCTAAAGTGGCGAAACGTATGTCTAAACATTTTGAAATCACCTCAAGACGTGAGGAAGCAGAACGAATTTTATTTAAGAACAACAGTTATTTGTGAAAAAACATCTAATAAGAAAAGCTTCACGCTTTTTTTGTAGAGCAGGATAATCAGAATAAAAATAAAATAGGCAAAACCTAGTGTCAAGTCACTACATTCTCTATTTTTCACCTAAATTCGAGACATTGCGTGTAGAGAGGACTCAGCAAACTCAACGCCGTCAACTCTCCATGTCCCACTTTCCACCAGACTCTGGACGCTTATGTATTATATTAATAAGTAAAAAATAAATAAAAAACACATAAAAATACCTATGAAAATACGTTTAAAACAGGTAATTAATACCAAAAAAATCTACCAAAAATAAATTTAAAAACTTGTCAAAACCACATAAACGCTAGTTACAAACACATACTATTAACAAAGTGATATTTTTTGTTCGCACAGTAGCGGTAACCTATTACGACGACCCGCATCTCGCGGAACAATGCACTGAAGTATTTGTCCGTAGATCCTCTACAATGTTACGTGAATTTGTTTGTAAGAGCGTATATAACTATCATATTAAAGTAGGACAACACCATATATCTTATATTGTGTATTCAAACGTTTATAAAAAACTAATTAAATTAATGATATTTATTTTATAAATATTGACAATAATTAATAACAATAAAATCAGTTTCACGCTGCATCGCGCACACAGCAGGGAAGAGGGAGAGGACTTAGTGTTAAAACACTCTATTTCCGTTATTTACCCGTTACAGTCACACATTTGTGCATTTACGCCACAACTGGCCTCATTATTTTACAATATTTTTTAAAATTACATATATTAAACATTATATAATAATTATTATAAGTAAAAGTAAAAAAATATTAAATTTTATTGATATGAGTCTTCGATATCGCAGCATTGACAATACATATAGTGTGAAATAATAATCTACGCTTCAAGAACACTTAGGTCTTACAGTCAATAATGTACAAAATATTACATATATGTTCATTAAATTTAACAAATTTCGTGAATAAAATTAATTAATATGAACAAATTTTAATACAATTTTAGTTTCTAGCTAGTTATGCAAACTAGTATTACTTTTACAACTCAAGAACTACTATATAACACTAGTATGTTTTAGTTGGAAATGTATATCATAATTCAAATTTATCTTTAGATTTTCCACAGACTAAATGGATAAGACTTCTGTACCTAATGTTACTTATAGTTCAGTGATAAATGGATTTAGAGCGTTCAAATTCAGATTCATAATAAAATATCTTAATACAGTGTAGTACAGAGGCGCATAGTTTGAGAACTGCTATCCATCGTATTTTCAAGAATTCCAACTTCTCACAGCATCCCTTATAGGTTTAAATTGAAACTACAATTTAAATGCTTGCTTATCACTTGTCAAACAAGATTTATACATATAAGAATCTTGAAATTATCTGTATTCTATATAAATATTATAAAACAGAAGTTTGTTTGGTTTGTTAATCTAACGCGTTAATCTCGGGAACTACTGATTTTAATTAAAACATCTTTTTTGTATTGAATAATCAATTTATCAAGGATGGCTTACATAGGATACAAATAAAGCTACCACTTACTATTAGTTATTTCAATTATAGCATGCGAGCGAAGCCGCAGGTACAAGGCAGTATTATATTTTCAATATAATAAATATATTTGTAAAATGCAACCTAGAAATCTAAGAAACCTTAGATGCTTACGTATTGGCGTAGTATATTTCATATACTTCTATTTCAATCGTAAAGTCGAGTCAAAAGCAATATTCCTTAAAAGTAAACTGAACATTTCAAAGAAGTCGGGCAACGCCAGGTAAATAAATATTATTTAGAGACGCTTCGGTAAACTTAGATATCGAGTTTGCTGGCCAAGTTATGAATTATTTACGTGAGAAATGCATACGATGGGAACTGTCTGAAGAACTCGGATTCTAATAAATTGTATGTTTTGCTATTTATATATTGTCATTTTGCTTATAAAAGATATATAAACTAACAAGAAAGTGCAATTGTTAAAATTTTATCAAAAAAATCTAACATCACTTCATTTAACATTAAAATAATATTTTCAATTTTATCGCCATAAAAATTGTCCCCAATTAATATTTTGGTGCGCAAACCGAGCGATTCTGGCAATATTAATTAATTATTCGAAATCGCTTAACGAGCGTCCAACCGATATAATATCCGGTAAAATTATTAGACATTTCATCTGATATCAATTAACAATGCCCGTCCGAAACATTTTAACGATTACGCATCAGATTTGGAGGATAATAAAGCGGTGTTCAAATATTTTGCCAACTTATGTTTTTGAATTAAATAATGAGGAATGACCACTCTAGCTGTTCTGCATTATTTAATTATCTGTTCTTTATATTATTTTTGTTCAGTTAACAAATTTAATAAAAAACAATCTAATCAATATTCTATAGGTATATCCTAATGTTACAATAGTTTTCCAACTGTAGTTTGTATTAACGTTATATTTAACTGTGACTAAAATAATACGTATATAGTATAAATACACCGAATATAAAACCTTCCGACCAAAAAAATCAACGCAGAAACAGAAAAAACAACAACGGCCACTCACTATAAGAAAATACGAGTGCAGCAATCAGATAATTTCCATAAAGGCATAATTTATTTCTCAGTTTCACAATTTTCGCTAGCGCTGTGTACATAAATTCCAATGGGATTTTCGCTCTACCGCAACGCGCGTGACTGTGTTGTTGATGAGTTGATAAAAATGTACACCATTTAATATCGTGAAAAAAATCTGTAAAGTCTACCAAGTTATTTATTCAGTGAGTCATAAATCAAATCGGCACGTGCACGCGGCGGCGCGCCGGCAGGGAATGACTCCAAATGAGAAATAAAAGTACGGTTAGCAAAAACATGACAATATCTGCATCTTATTTGGTGATTTACATAAAGGAACGATTACGTTAATGTGGAAGTGGTTAGAACGAAATAAAAAGGTACTGCGTGTGCTATATAGTTAAATCTGTCATAACTCAGAGGTCTATTTTATTATAATATACAGAGGGATAAAGTTCATATTTCAACGTTATATTATGGTAACATTGATACAGTATAAATATTATTATACTAAAATGGCAGCATCGCATGTTCTACGCAAATAGTGACTAAGTCAGCCTAAATATGGCGTGGCTAGGTTAGTGCTCCGTAAAAGCTTACGTAGAGTGTGTGTGCTGTGTGTGAAAAAAGTCATGACACGGTTATCGTGATATGTGAGGCTTTCATATTACCTCATATACGTAAAAGCACCCATCCTGCAATTTTTTGCTAAATATACTGACATAAAAATAAACAGACTTCGCCCTATTTGTTAGACCGTATCACATTTGGGGTGAAAAGTTACGTAAAAGGAAAGACAATGAGAAGATATAGACTAGAAATGATATATGGAGGAGGGTGCGTGAGTGGAGACAATTTTGTGCGTTATTTATTATTGGTATTAGATCGTGTATTGGGACCGTCGCGTCGCGTCTCCGCGGCATCTGGAGCTTTATAGGGAGCCCCCAGCCCTCCAATATCAATAACAGGAACTGGCAAAAGTTAGACAGCAGGATGCCGGTCAGTTCAAACTTTGTTATGGCATGTCGGGATTCCCTCAGTTTCTCAATAAAAGTCCGAAAGTAATTCCACCTTGGGACTGTATCTCTTTACAAACTCGAGCGGAAGCGAGTTTTATTAGTTTGGCATATTTACAAATTGGCCACTCTGAACTCAGTATCAGGAACGAAATTCGAGTGGTGCAGAGAACCACCGTAATCAATTATAGTATACGATCCACGATGCGGCTACGTCGAGAGCAAAGTTAACAACTAATGATAACAAACGCAGGGGTAAATCCGGCCATAGAACTGTTAAAATTGCTCTGAAAATATTGCGGCAGGCAAGCTCGAACCGTACAACAAAGTAAATCGTGATTTTCCGAGGCCACCGCGGGATTAGTCTATGAAAGAAGTTTTCATCTCGTGTCCATGCTAAAAATAAAAAACAAGGAACTGGAAGCCCCGTACCTTGGACGAGGGATGAGTGGAGATTAGCTGTGGTCGATCTATGCACAGAGTAGCGGTAAAAAACAAATAAGGTATATCTGCTAATAAGAAGCTTTGAGTGCAAAATTATTTAGACATATTTAATTTATTACTTCATATATATTTTGTGGGCGAACAGAACAAGTCGTTTTTACTTCGTCTAAAGTACAGTGCGCCCAATAAGCCGTGAGGATTTGGCATGGAATTGTGAATGCAGCTCTGCTTATGTAGTATATGTACTGTATAGGGACTGTGTAAAAACGTACAAGTAAAATGTAATGCTCGCGCAATACGGATTACCAATACGGTAAAGGAAATGGGCGTTAAGGCTCTATATTGTAGAAATATTTACTGATA
>FASU01012064.1:0-15921 GCA_001486225.1 Heliconius pardalinus sergestus | reverse complement strand
GCGAGCGGGCCGCTAGTACATTATATTTTCCATTTATACTTATGATATATATTTTCCAGACGGGGCTTGGCTCTGTCATTTGAACAGATCTGTTCGTTTAAAGGTTTTTAATTTACTATTTTTTGTTAGTAAAATTTCTGGGGTGGGCACCAGACTACTCTGCGGAGGGCACGGACCGACTACCGCCCTAGTATTAATTGATAGCCGTTAAAACAAACCTATAACCGTCGCACTACTGTAAGACGTTGTCCCACCGCGCTACGATGGCTTCAATTGTCATTTACCTATACAACTATATATATATACATATAAATAAAATTGAAGGGTCTGTCTTTAAAATATCTGACTTATCAAGTGTGTGTAGTTATTTACAACCATACTTAAAGAAAAATAAACGTTTTTTTTGTCTATCTTTATGTTTGTCCTGGCTAATCTCCAGAACAACTGAACCGATTGTTGTGGGACTATTCCTGGATAATGAAAGAGGTTGTGGCGCAATATATGGGCTTCTTTTTATTCTGAAATTTACTCAGGATCAGGATTTGCGCGAGAAAGATGTCCATAGTTCAAGCGAGTGAAGCTGCCAGCGGGTCGCTAGTTTCACAAAATAATCAGTTCCTCATGAGATTCGAACCTGTAACCACAACAAAATAGTGTACTGATTACAATAGTATTACTAATATGATAGCAAGGTTACGTAACCGCAGTTAATTCTATCTATATAATAGCGGTTTTACATATTATTAGTATTAGTATTATATATCTTGGTTTTAGTGTGTAACTGTAGTGTTTTTATTAAGATTTGTTTTCAATTTTATAATTAAGTATAGGTATATACATAGGTATATACATAGGTATATACAGCGCGTCTTTATTCGTTAGAGTAGGTACGTCTCTCCAGTCTTTTATTTATTTTAGCCTCACGCTGTATATGTAACCTAGTGCTAACACACACACAGTTAGCATAACTTGCCTAATGTTCAAGATATTGCGTACTCAGAGGACGACCTCAACGCCGAGCTTTACCGTTGCACCAGACGGTTTTAAGTTCGATTCCCACTCGGAGAAATTAAATATTTAGTGTTTTTATTTCTTTGCTCTGGTAACAAGGTAAAGCGCGGTGTTGAGTTTCGTCACCCAACACGCAATGCCTCGAACGGCGGAAATTGGGGAACAGAGTTTCAACATTAGGTCTGCTCCCTACCCTGCCATATGCGGGATACAATGTGGAGTTGAAAAACTTTTTTTTTATAGGATATGGTGAATCAAACAGCCGCAGACTCTTTAAACCTTCCCGCAAATGCCACTTCTATCAGAGAAAACATTACTGACACGTTCAGGTAAGTCATAAGACGGAGAGTGCTATGCGTGCGTGCGGAGTATGAATATTCAAACATATGTGCCTTTTATTCTTAGACTCTATTAAAATAACAATCTTTTCATTTCTGTGCTGTAGACAAAAGCGTGGCATGTATTTTTCTCAAGTGTAGAATAATATTTTGAAAAGGTAAAAAATGATATAGTCTATTATAGATAACTTCCCTTCCAGCTGTGAAAACCGTACATACGGGTACTACGCGGACGTGGACAACGAGTGTCAGATATTCCACGTGTGCTACCCGTCGCAAATGCCGTCGGGAAGGAACATTACTTATAGGTGGAGCTTCATTTGTCCGCAGGAAACTGTTTTTAATCAGGTAAGATAATCGAGTATTATTTTTAACTCTATTGCACCGTCCACAATCATCAACGTCTCGCCTTCTGGTGGGTCTTCGTACTGTACGTGACTTTTCTCCAGAATCATTGATATTGTGTCCTTGTAGGTCAATCGAGGTCTCCCCCAACCTCTTTTACCACTTTTGCTTCACATATTATCTAATAAAAATGTCAATAATATTTGCAATAATCATTGAGTTAATGTATAGATAATTTTTTTTACTCAGAAATATGGTGGTGTTGGTTATATGTCTACTGATAGTTGTGGATTCGATTCCCTTTCGAGGGAGGGATTATATTTCTGTTCATTTCCCCGTTCAGACAAAATAAAGCGCGGCGTTGAGTTCCGCCACTCAACAACAACAGGGGAACGTTATGTTAAGATACTCCGTACGCCAAGTACCGACCAATTTGTGGTATTGCGTATTAAGTCAACTTCATTAATGCCGAAGATATTATAACATTCTGTGTTTTACACATAAAGTAAAATGAATATTCACATATTTATAACCAAAACACTAATTTAAACAACCAACTTAACTAGAAAAATGAACCCGTAATCTTCTCAGAAAGATATTTTTCTACGCCACTACAATTATAATTCCCTTTTTTGATGAAATCATAGTAAATTATCGCAAAATCTCAAGTTAAATCTGTGATATATTTATCAGATAAGACGGTTTTTGCGTCGTCCTCGCCAGAAATGTATTATGGAGAAGTAGAATGCATATATTTTGTACTCAAATACGTTATATGAATAATAATTTAAAAAAAAACAATACTTAATACGAAGAAAAAGAATTCGAGACAATCGTCGACTCGTGGTTTAGCGGGACAGAATCTGGCTGTAAACGCGACATTTATGGGTTCAATAATATGCCATATGGGGGTAACTAATTATTTTCATTTCCTCGCACTGGTCCAAGACATTGACAAGAAGCCGCTACTCAGTGCATAATCTTTTTAAATTATGCGAAAATAGTGCGTGGGCACAGAGTGTCTTAAGTCTTAACTCAAGGTTCTCTCTGTCTCCATTGTTTGACTTTAAATCCCTATGAACTTGTGGTAAATATTTCCCAGCTCTATGACAAACGGTGTTTTGTTCTGCCATTCTATATTATCTATAGTCTGTAATATGTACGGCAATCTGTGATACTCATTATTAAAAATCGTTTTCTCCAGCAGGACCTGCGGATAGGATAGGATAGTCGGATTATTTCAATTTGGCCACCGTCCGACCACCACCATCCGAACGCCATCGTTCGGATTCATTATTATTACTAAACTAATCTTAAAATATTTTTATTAAACATGTTTTGCAAAATTTCAGGAAGTCTTAGTATGCACGAGAGTAATAGATTCGATACCTTGCCAGGAATCACCCAACTATTACGATCTTAACATGGAAATTGGTAAAATAGCTGATCCAGACTCAAAAAAAGAAGGAATAAATAAGAAGGAAACTGAACAAATTCCAGTCAATAAAGAAATTCGTAAACCAAATCGTAAGAGGCAAAATATTATAATGGAGGCTTTAATGAAAGAAGCTGATGAACAAATGGAAGTATTGGAAGGGGAAAAGGCAGAAGAATCTTCGATCATTGAATTTAATGAAGAATTAAAGCCTAATGAAAAAGAAATACCTGAAGTTATAAAAGTAGAAGAAGTCAATATTGAAGAAAAACCTTTGGAAGTTGTGTCAGAAATTGATGAAAATTCAAGATTAGGGTCTGAAAGAAGTTTAAGAAGGCGTGGAAGAAAGATTAATAGAGGTAGTATGAAGTTCCGTGGCGATGCTTGAAAAAGATCAACATATTGTAATAATAACTGATTATTGTAAATAGTGTATTATTTAGTGGAAATAATAAATGAATCAACGCTTTTTTTTTTTTATAATATTCTTTTCAAAGTTTATGTTTAACAAATTTCGTAAGTTTTTATTAATACAAATATAATTACTACAATTACTACTATTATAGCTAAAGAAATTTTTTTATTTTAAAATTCAGACACTTATAGAAATATTGATTTTTTAAAATATTTGGTAATAAATTTTATCAGCATACTTTTAGTTCATATTTTAACATTTCCTTGGAAGATATTGACATTTTTTCTTCACTAGCCGCTTCAACTTATTCTACAGATTTTCGATAGGGTTCAAATCAAGCGATAGAGATAGTGGTTGCGAAACTTTTGGGCAATTGTATTAAATATTCCTGCACATCGCCTGCCTCATGTCAATCAATCCGAAATTGTTATCTTGGTAAAACCTAGATGTACTTGACATTGACATTTCCACCGTATTTTTGCATGTTGCGCCACATATTCATGTCCATTATATTATTAACAAATACTACTTAACCTGGTCCAAATATACGCTCTCATGCTGCGCCAAATTCACATTTTTGTTTCTACACACCATCCTTCGTCGTTCTGGTAATGCCACCAAGCGTGGGGTGGACTTAATGAGGACGGAGTGTCCTTACATTACTACAGCTGTGTGCGGGATATAGCGTGAAGCTCAAAAAAGAATTATGTAGTTCATTCCCCTGCATCCACGAATCCACAGCCATAACATTAGCAGTCTGACACTGCCCCACCGCACAGAGACTTAGAAGAAGCAAATATGACTTTACTCTAAAGCGCCCCACTTTGTCTCGTCGAAGCGAAAAATGAAAATAATTTATTTCCCCAGCCGGGAATTAAGACCACAACCATGGCATTTAGAGTCACACGCTATCTCACTGTACTACGATGACTTGATCATAAATATTGTAGATATCTAATTTACTTTTGTTCCTTGTATGAATATCATTTTGTCAACTTCTTATCAACAAAGCAATTTTCCAAGTAAATACTAAAATCAATTAAAAACTATACGCTTGATTAAAAATGACATAGGTATTTCTTGTTTTTTTATTAGCATTTCTGAACAGTATGCGCTAAATGCTTGAGAAAATGACTTAATACAAAACAAAAATATGTTTAAAATAATCATATTCTTTTATATTGTTGGAACTATACATTCTAATAGTGAAGAAATTAACGAGAAGTACATCGATTTATTGCCAGAAGCTGAGAAACAAGAATTTCTAAATCGAATAGCTAGAAGGATTTTAGAAGGTATTCAAAGTGATGACACACCAAATGAATCACATATTGAAATTACCGACGACCAATTGGACCAACATCACGCATACGTACAGCATATTATTAACCAAGAATCTGAAAATTTAAGAAATAAAGAAAGTAAAGAATCAAGTAGAACTAATGAGAATAATTATATAGACTATAGTTTGCGTGGGGGTAAAAGAGAAAAAAGAAAAAATGATGAAAATATAGAAACTACACCTGAGCCCATCTACAGTGTTATTCCAGTCAAAACTATATACGAAGATTATGACACTATTTCAAAACCAAAAAAATACAATATATCAATGAGTAGCGATAATCATGAGAACACCGAAATAAAATCTCCAATTGATAATAACCAGGAAAATGAAGAATTGCATTCAGTCGATACTGTGGGTGGTGACGTTTTGAACACTAATAGTACGAATTTAAAAGATGGAAATGAATTAAGTTATACTAAAACGACAGATACTAACGATTTTGAACTTCATACAAACGACAACACTACGAGTGATAATGCTGATTATGAAATAACAACAGTAACCACATCAACAAATATTAATAGTAACTTTAGTGATAAAATGAAAAGAAAATCTCAAAAACTCAATCAAACCGTAGACCAAGAAAGTTCTGATAAAAAGAAAATGACACTAACTACAGATAATATTATTGATTTAGTTTTTCCAGAAGCTAAAATAAGCAATATAGATAAAGTTCGAGATGATGAATCGACTGTACTAACTACTGACATGACTAACAGAGGCAATGAAACAAGAAATGGCAAAACCATCTTCCAAAGAAGTGGCACAGATTTAGATGAAACACTTAGTTTTGCAAATATTGATGAAGTTCTTCAAACTTCAACTTCAATTTCAATTTCAAATATACCTAAAGATGTAATTGCAACTACTGAAAAAAACGAAAATGAAAATAAGAATACTTATACAAGTACTGATAATATATTAGAAACAGACTTTAAACTACAAAATAATTCTACAGAAAGTTTTGAATTTAAGCCTAAATTCAGGGACGAAATAGTTTCATCTAAAGAAGAAAGAAAAAGTCATAAAAAAGAATATGTAGTATATGAAGTTGGTAAGTCTATTTGCTTATATAGTCTATTGCGTTATAAGTTTGGCACATTTGTATTTTATTGCATATAAAGCTTATGTTAATATACATATATTCAAAGCTTTACTAAATTATTTATATATATAAATTTTCTCCAGTTGGTTAAAAGATATATTAAGGCTTTGAACTCTGTATTTTAACAAGATATATATCTTTTAATGTTGTGATTGAATCTTCTCTGGAGTATGCCTGAAATAAAATATAAATTGCAGCACCAGGAACCCCTCCATTTATCAATAGTAAGAATTTAACAGGACAAAACTTAGACGAACCAAGCCAACAAAATTATGTGCCAGTATATAATTTTGCACCAGAAAATGCATATTTTAAGCCTATTGTCAGATATGGGCCAGAAACTAGCGAAAAAAATAATGTTGAACGTACACAGGCACAAAACAAGAAACATTTTAATTTAGTTCCGACAAATAGATTTTTTGGTAATATAAAAAAATATCCTTTTCCATCAAACGGAAATTATCCAAACGGACAGTTATACCCATATTATAATTTTTTAAAACCAAAAATAGTAAAACCAAAGAATATTTATTACAATCCTTACGATTATTTAGACGAGGAATATGATACTGGACAATTTCAACGACTAAATATGAAAAACGTTAGAAATATTGAAGGTTTCCCCAATTCGGATGAAGAAGATCATCCAGTTAATAGTATGCATAAAAGCAACACAGCAAAGGATCATATCAGTGCTGTCAGAAATTTAATGTACCTTCAAAACATTTTTGGTCCCTTAGCTGAAGTACAGAGAAAATCTGTCCAAAGTGGCAAAAAAAATAACATACACGTAAAACCGATAAAGCATAAATACCCAGCACATAAACATATAGCATTAGATTATTATTTTGAAAGAATGGATTCTGAAGCTGAAGATTTAATGGATTCTTTGGACATATCACAAGGATCCAAAACGGAAGTCATACATGTAGAAAGTATAAAGTCTAAATCTAATGTTAAAAGGAAAGATGAAATAAATAAGAGGAAATTTAAGAAATTCTTTAATTCAATGATTACTGTTCTAAGAGATATAATAAGGTTTGATAATGATGCTTTGAAACAATATGAGTGGTTGACAACGACTGTTGAATTGCAGGTTGCGATAAGAACACTTTTAGATATATTGTAAGTAAAAAACACTAACTCGGCATATTTGTATTTTATATTAACGTGAAAGAGTTTTGGTAAATTTATAATTCTCATTCATTTAAAAAAAATCTAGACTTTAATTTTTTAAGCTTCCCGTTCTATCCGTGCACATAGCAGAATAGGCAGAGGGAACTTGGGAATCTTGGGTTAAGACGCTCCGGTCCCATTAAGACACTTGATACGGTAACGCATGGCAAAGGCAAATAACTGCGTTAAGTTCCGCTATTCAACACGCAATGTCTATAGAATGGAGCGTAAAGTGGGGAACGAAGTATGTTAATACTAAGTTCCCTCTGCCTACCCTGCAGTGGGCGCGATACAGGTGAAGCTGATAAAAGATATAATTTGCAGAAACAATATAAAAGGCGGCGATCATGTCGATAAGAATCATATGGAACTATTTAAATATACGTTGTACCTTTATATAATATCCAAAACAGAAGTGGAAGATCTAAATAAACAAAATGAAGATGATGACAGAATTTTTATTAAAGAAAGAAGTATTTTACCACATAATAGAAAAAGACACAGAATAAGACGACCGTTACAAATGTGGAAGGATTTTGTTCACTTCCTTAGAAATGAGGAGGAAGTTAAAGTATTTAATAAGCTCAGTATTTTCTATGAATTTGAGGATCTTTTGGAAAATGTATTGAATAATTTATATAATGTAAGTTATTTTTATTTATTTATTTTATAAACTATAATAATACACAATACATCGTGAAAATGAGAGAAAAGTGGAGACTCAAGTATCATAAATGCCCTTTATTGCGCAGCGGAACAGCCACATACGTATAGAACGTATACGTGTGGATTGTGGTTCGGATTCTTCGCTCTAAGAATAAGACAATACGCGGCGTTGATTCCTGGTACTCACCACGCGATATCTCGTAAAAAATGTGTTTCTTAAAACTAGGTTCCCTCAGTCTATCCTGCTGCATGCGAAACACAGGGATATTATGCATTTTAATTTTTTTATTTCAGTATTAAAGTTTAGTTTTAAATATAATATAATATATACCATTTTCAGCTTCACGAAGCAATAAAGAACGTTGCAACTATAACAACTTATAGCAGACAAAATTGGTTCATTGACTTGAAGCATATATTTTTAAATAAGGCTACAAAGAGGGATATCGGAGAAGTCATTCTCCACCTTTCTCTTGTCCATCTTTTTCATGATGTAGAAAATTCTAGAAGTAGAATTGAAAGAGGTTATAAAAAGTTTATAAAGAATCATAATAACGAAGTGCAACAAGCTAAAGAAGATTTTGTGTTTATTTTGCTTGTTCTAGATAAATTAAATAAATTGTAAATAAATAATCAAATCAAATAAGAGTTTATAGAAAAAGGAAAGAATTATGATTAGTTACAAACTGTACTTTGTTTTATTTTGCAACTTACTGTTGTTCCTGTGTTTTATTTCTTCGAATGTATAAGTATATAAACTAAAATGCTTTTGAGAATAATTAACCAGTAAAAATATTAAATATGTTAACATGAGAAATCAAATTTTCTCCTTCTGGTGTACGCTTTAATTTGTCAAAGAACGCAACGTATTCTACGAGTAGGTATATGGTTTTTATAAATTACATATTTTGAGGTTGTGGGCCTTTCAGTGTTTGCCACCCTTAATTCTTTATTATTTTTCTCATTTATTTTCATTGTTTATAGTTATTTAATTATTTACCTACATAGACTATTATTAAAAACGGCATTTTTATGAAATTGCAGAGGAAATCGTTTTTGAGCATATTCTAAGCTAACTAAAGCAAAGTACTGTACTTAGACTTAGGTAAAATTATATAATCGACTATAAATAATATAGATACCAAATAATTACACATAAATAAATATATAGCTATTTAGCATAAAATGTCTGTAAAGTCTACGCCCATATATAGCAGGAAGACAATGAAATAATAAAGGCGATATTCAAACAACATTTTATTCTATACTTAATCTAAATACAATACATTTGGTGCAAACATAATAATACAAATAATTTAAAAAACTAAAATCACATCACAACTAATAAACATATTAAACCTATTTATAATAAAAAAAAACATTTCTTATGTATGTTATGGAAGAAGTAATTAAATAACGCTTTATTTATAATGCCCGGATATTACGAATAATGGCGATCTATATTGGGAAACCGATAATTCCTATCCTATCCTATTAATATTATAAATGTGAATGTTTCTGAGAATGGATGTTCCACTTTCACGAAACTACTGGACCAATTTAGATGAAATTTTACAGTGATATAGCTTATACATCAGAATAACAGTTATAATTTACAGTTATTTTTATAATTTGGCATAATATAAAATTAAAATTAAGCGAAGCAGGCGAAGCCGCGTTTGGGTAGCTAGTTATTATCAAAATGAAAATATTCTATACATTTTGTAAAACTGGATAATTTATTTGGATGAACGCACTAGTCTCAGGAACCATCGATCGAGCCTATAGGCTATATAACATTGAACTGCAACCAATGATTGAGACTTTCGAGAGGACTTATCTCAGATTCATTAGAAGAATCCTATTATGTAAGTATAGAAATCATATATACTCGTATAAACATTTTTTTCTGATTTTATAATTTCTTAAATAATTTCACTTACTTTGGTTCACTTTTACATATCTAATTTGCATTATATATATAGATTATAAAAATATAATTAAATTTAATGTTAAACTACGCTTCCGTTTCTAAATCAGCCTCAATCTCTTCAGGAGTCCTTAAATCGATGGCGAAACGTTTTTTAGTGATTGGCGGTCGCTCATCTAATTCGGCAGCTGAAAAATAGTAATAAATATATATATATTTTTAATTGTTCTTACAATTAACGATTAATTAATTATTATGGAAATCATATTTCCGCACAAGCAAATTATCATTTGTTTTAATATTTAACTGTCAGGGTAGGTACACTTTCTACGCAACCTTCGAAACGTTGCGAGTTGAGTGGTGATTTCAATATCGTCGGCATAGAATGTATGACAGATACTGGAGGGAGGTTACGTAAAAAGCATCACAACCCGATTCGATCGAAAGATTTTGGCGCAGCTCCAAGTAGACAAAGGGAACCTAGTGTTAAGACACTCTGTCCCCAAGTTTACCATAGTTATTATTTTATTTTTTACGAAATTTTGTAATCCTTTGAATACATTTAATGTAGTTATTATTTAACTTGTAGGTATATGCTGCATTTTCCTTTGGTCGGGAAAATTCTAGAAAGATGTAATATAATTCTAAAGAAGAATTTTAATCTAGAAAGAGAACTCGATGTAATTTGACCATGTTGACGATCCTAAGTTTTACCAATTCATTATAAATGTGAAAGTTTGTATACTGAATTGATTTAGATGAAACTTTACAGTAGTATAGTCTTGTTAAATCATTCATTTCCCCGTGTGAATATAGAAGGAAACAACGGCCTTGTTTCATTATAAATACTTAATATATACCTGGCGTTACTTGCATTTCTTTAACTCTTCTAGAATAATCCTGGAAGGCAGCCGCTAACGAATATGTTAATCTTCTTGCAGCATTTCTGTAATAAAGTAAGTTTACTATTAATAAATTAATTCAATTAAATGAATCCGTCGTAAGTCAAGGTCGTGTAACTGTAAATGCGACACTTGTGGGTTCGATTCCTACTCAGGAGAGTCAAATATTTAATATTTTCCATTTCTCGCCCTGCTTATAAGGCAAAACGCGGCATTAATAATAAATAGAACAAATTGAGAGTAGGTACTCTATTATTACAATACATGTTTAGCGTTAAGCTTAATTCCCCATGTATTAGGGTAGGCAGATGGAACCTAGTGTTATGACACTCCGTCAGAATTTTCTACAATTCACCCAATTTTAAAACAATGGTTGTTGAGTGGCGTAGCTCAACGCTACATTTTGCCTTCCACAACGGGGAAACAATTATAAGCAGGCATTTCCCGGATTGCTGATCGAATCCACATCTATCGTATATAGAAGATTAGGCAAAGGGATCATAGTGTTAAGACACTCCTTTCCTCATTTTCCACCTTTTTTAAGACACTGATTGATAAGTAGCGGAACTCAACGCCACGATTTGTCTTGCTACCAGAGCGAGCGCTTATAGTCAGAAGATGGGCCTCTAATATTAACTACATATATTTTGCTATGACACTGTAATACGACTGGCCATTATCATTAAATCTTATCGTCTCTTGGGAAAGATAATATTTCTTAGATAACTCATATGAGAATGAGGTCGAAATACTTTATCAAGAAAAATTTATTATTTTGCAAGAGCTATTGAGATATTTGTGTGAAAGTGACAAATACTAGTTGCCGCCTGCAACTTCGTTTACTTCATGACGCAACCGTAAAATATTTCTTTTTCCGTTTCTTAGTATATTTAGGAAATCTCATCTTAGGCCAACATGTATAAACCGCTCTCAACTCTGAGATTGATCTCAAGACGCCGATCCAATAATTTATAGATGAAAACGGCATCCATCATCATAAGATCGATCTCAGAGTTAGAGTCATTTACGAATGTAGACTACCTAATGGTAAATTTTTACTTTCTAGTAGTTTCGTCTTCGTCAGATATGTATAGATTTTAGGCATGTTACTAATTTATTAAAAAAATGGAGGCCGGTTTGGCGCAACGTTTTTTAATGTTTAACAACTAGTCGGAAGATGGGAAACGCAGCGTCTTAACACTAGGTTCCCTCTCACTATCCTGCTATGTGTGATACAGTGTGAGGTGATTGTATTCTCCGTGGACAATAGAATCCGATTTGAGTGATGCTTGGAAAACGGAGAATACAATTCCGGATTGTCCGGATGGACAATGGAGAAATACGAATCGTATGGATGGTGCTACGAATAGCCTAAAAATATGAAGGAAGTTAAAAATTTGGGAGAACTTACCTAGATTCACATACAAACGCGTGGCACTCAAAAGGATTTAAGCCTTTGACATCAGCGTTATCCTTCACAATGATCATGGAAAAGACCCTCGTGTAGACCAGGTCCTGGACCCCGTAGGAGATGGACTCGATGTTGAAGAAGACGGCCATATTCTCAAACTCATTCTTGATACCTTGGTTGACTGTCTCCAAGTGTACGCCGTCGACTGTTATTGTTAGTTTCACTATTGGTAGAATTTCTCCTGGAAATTTTAAATGATTTATGATAGTAAAAAATGATTGATTGATATTGTTCAGATGAAAGACTTGTTCACGATGGTTGTGGATTCAATTTCTTCTTGTAAATGTTTAAAGTATTAATTAACGTTCCTCTGGTAAAAATATGCGTCAGAAAAAAATGAAGAATAAATTTTCGATAATTTAATTTAACATGTGAAAGATAGATCAAGTCCAACTGTCCAACACAAATCCACCTCGCGGGAATATATAGGGAGACTTTTAAAATTAATGCTAATGATTTTTCAGGTGACAGAAATTTATAAATAAAATAGAAAATGGAGTGAATCATCATTAAATCTCTCATCTCTCTAGATACTCGTAGTAGATACCTTTAAGATATTGTGTCATTTTTCATACCTGGCGGTAGAGCCTTAGCTGCCGCTACCATTAGGTCCACGGGTTTTCTTGTATGTTTGATACCCCATAGACCTCTCGCATCACTTTGTCCTAGATACTTAACCTGGAAATTATACATTTTATTATGAAATCTATGAAATGAAAGTAACTTATAAAAATAAATATCTATACTTAATATTATAAAGTTCCGGAGTTTATATGGTTAAACGCCCTTATCTCAAAAAAATGTGTTATTTGTTAATAAATCGAGGATTTTTTTTACATAATGTTAAGACACTCCTTGGGTGGTGAACCATTAAGATACTTTCGATCCCCCAAAACTAAGTGAACCTACGACTTCCCTTCAATAAACACCGACCACTGTACAATAAAACTCTCATATAAATGTTAGTCATGGCTTTATACTCGTAGTAGTATTAATTTAATGGAAACACCATAGCGCTCTCGAACATTCCGTTGTAAATTGGAGCGATGCGACCGGATGTGACGTCACTGAAGCAATTATTATGGCCCCTACATGGCTACGTATATGGAAAGTGTCTGTATAATAATACACATAATTTATATTCGTGGCTTTACTTGTAAAGCCTATTTAAATGTAACGTTTCGCTTTTGAACTTCATGCTGTATAACGCACATAGCAGGGTAGGATAGAGGAAACCTAATTATTACGAAACATTGCGTGTTGAGTGGCGGAACCAAACGCCGCGCTATTTCTTTTTACCAGGGCGAGGAAATGAAAATAACGATAATTTAAAGGAATACTACAGTTATAACTGGTGAATGGAAAATGAGGTCTTAACACCTACCCTCTGCCTACTCAGCTAAATGCAGAAAAGAGCCATGGTATGCAAAAAATGGCGTTGAGTCCCGCCATTGAACACGCAACGTCTCAGAAAGCTGAACGGTGCGTGGAGAACGCAGTGTCTTAACACTAAGTTCCCTCTGCCTACCCTACCATATGTGAAGCTACCTGCTTGGATTGTTGTCTATATTAGATAACGCAACTTTTCTTTGGTCAGATATAATATGAAGTTGATGACTTCCCTATGAGTTCCCCCACTGCTTGTATGTAGCTTATGTCATAGTTTTATTACGTATTCGATGATATTTGTTAAATATAAGTAATCGTGACAACATTGCATAGGTTGTGGGCTCAGTAGGAATATGTTAAAAAGGTCGGCTAAATGCGTGTTGGTCTCGTATACGGAAAACAAAGTGATCCTATAAGGATCCAGTTCTTACCTTTGTAACGGTGGTACGGAACCCTAAGAAATTTAATAAAAACAAGTTAATTTTACTTATAATTTAGTAGTTATCTCTTATTGAGTGACTGAGCTCAATGTCGTTTAGCTATAGGTATTACATTTTATTTAAATATACAAAAAACTTGAATGTGGTGGGATTTCATCGGTAAAAATTGCTGTTATAGACAGTACTATCCTTTACACTATCCTTTACGAATCAATATATATCTTTATAGTTATTATATCTTTATGTATATCTTTATAGAAATAGCGTTCTGTTGGGAAATAGAACTCCGCCAGCGCGGCCGCCATCGCGTCAATATGCAAATTCATTTAGACATATTGTTATACATTTACACAAAAACACCTGGGTAAATTTAGATGTTTGTCATACACATATTGGTATATAATTTTGGCGCGTTGCGTAATTAAGCTGACAATTTCACTTTGTAGAGAATGGATTATTACCATTTCCTCGCTCTCACTAAAGACAGAACGCGGCGTTGAGTTCCGCTACTCAACACGGAATGTCTAGAATTCGAGTTGGACATTTTTTTGGCTTAACGCTGTATCTCGCACATAGCAGAGTAGGTAGAGGGAACTTTGATATTCAGTGTTAAGACACTCTGTTCTCATTAAAACACTTCGGTTCCCTACTTTCCGTTGAATTCTGGAGGCATGTGTTGTTGCTTTGCCTCGTTACTGAAGACATGAGTAGATAATTAAATTTAAAATCCAGATTTTGAATTCTTCAAACAAAATTGCAGGCAGGTGGTAGTATATCACTAAAGTACTTTAATTTAAATTGCACTAGATGAACAATAGTGTCAAAATGGTTGACCTCTACAAATCTCTGTCCGTTGTTACACGGTCTGTTACATTTGATGGTAGCGTTGAGTTTATTTCATATGTTTTATACTATTTTGTATATGAAAAGTCTAATATTTCGGACTATTTTGAAGAGATGGCAGAAAAATAGTGTTATGACACTTCGTTCTCTCCTTTTTAACTTTTGTTTGTTTAGATTTGTTTGTATCCCGGATATAGCAGATTAGCTAAAGGAGATCTAGTGTAAAGACATATTGTTCCCCACGCAACGATGAAATATCAAGAGATTGCGTGTAGATTGGCGGAACTCAACGCCGCACTTTGTCTTGTTACCAGTGCGAGGAAATAGAAGTAATTCATTCCCGCAAATGGGAATCCAACCCTCAGTTGAGTACAATCCATTTCACCAATGTCACGTTGAATGGAAAACATAAAATCAAATTGACCGCTGGGGAAGATGCTAGCTGTACACAATTATCAAAAAACAATCATTCACCAAAAATTTGACTATGACAGCCTGGTGAATCAGCAGTTAAATGTCGAATACTTATTTAATAAACGAAACATTTTATGAGCCAAAATTTGGACGATTCCCGAGAGGCGCGGGTTCAAGTCCCGCTACGTTTAAATTTATCTAATAATGTTTTCTAAATAAATATTTTTCTTTCTAAATTATGGAATAACACTTTCAAAAAGGTAAAAGTCACATTAGTATAAAGTAAATGTAAATAAATACATGCATATATGTAATTGTAATTAGCATTCCAACGTATCTGCACTATTTTCGTAATTGTTCCGCTCTGCATGCGTGGAAGCCTTACAAAATATATTATTGAAACACATATCTAGGCTCAACTCTTAATTAAGACAACAGCTTCACGCTCTTTCCCGCACACCAGGGTAAGCGGAAGGAACCTAGTGTCGATAAACTACTCGTAGGTTTTCTATTTTCCTCAAACTGATAGATATAAGAGTAAATAAAAAAATATAATAATTTTGTTGCTTAGAAGCCTGTAGTCGCCAGTACGAGAGTGACAGACGTGCGACTCTAACGCTCTCGTAACGAGACCAAGCGCGACGTTGAGTTCCGCCACTCAATAACCAATGTCTCCAGAATTAGGAAAGTGGGAAA
>FASU01012058.1:7877-26035 GCA_001486225.1 Heliconius pardalinus sergestus | reverse complement strand
CCGGGGCGGACCGCCCCTGCCGCCCCCCCCTTAGTCCGCCACTGAGTACCGATATCATTAATCTATTCTATTCGATATATTAATGTTCTAAGATAGGTACTAATTCTGAAGGCTTTCTACGAAAAAAAATGTGAAGTGATTCATTAAGACTGCTAAAGTAATCAAACCTACGTTAGAGCTTGAATTTGAATTTATTTTAAGTTTTTTCTAAAAAACCTTCCACACTATTAACGCCCTTTCTAGTTTATTTATGAAAAATATCTTTGAAATAATTTCTATTTCTTCGTTTCTTGTGACAGGTTTAGTTTAGGATAAATGGAATAAAGATTGTTGTGTATCTATCTATATTTATGTAAAAGTAAATTCAATTTGCTTTGTTAATATTTCCAGCGTAGGCAAGCTGAACCTGGTGGACCTGGCGGGCAGCGAGCGGCAGCGCAAGACGGGCGCGGGCGGCGAGCGGCTGCGCGAAGCAGCGCGTATCAACCAGGCGCTGTCCTCGCTCGGGAACGTCATCTCCGCGCTCGCCGAGAACAGCCCCCATGTGCCTTACAGGTGACTGCGAGCCATGCATAGGATTTGTCTTTATTATTACAATATATGACGGGAAATAACTGTTGCGTTTCGCTAATATTTTGTTAATTAAAGAATTCATTATAAGTCATTCATAAAATATAGTGTAAAACGATCACTTCGTGCACTAACTTAAACAAAAAGCTTTTGTTAGATGTATTTAGTAGTTGTTTAATAACATTATTTTGCGTCTATTACACCTAGATCATTCCGTATACTATATATTTATTTGGTATATTTGGTATGTTATATGATGTAAATGATCGTAGCTTAACTCTATATGTTTACAGAGATTCAAAGCTGACGCGCATACTGCAGGACTCCCTGGGCGGCAACAGTAAGACCATCATGATCGCGAACATCGGCCCCGCCTCCTACAACTACGACGAGACCATCACCACGCTGCGGTACGCGCATAGAGCTAAAGGTAACAAGTATACGGCTTCTTTGAAATATGTTACGTGTTAGCAGAATATGATTGCTTTTAATTAAAATTGACAAGACTCTTACAGAGTTTCGATCCGAAAGTATGTTTTTTCTAATCTGAATTAATTTAGTGTTCTAATAACATTATCATTTTATAAACAATATCCATCCATACATTGAAAACTAAAGTTTCATCCAATTCCATAATAAAATTATTTTGTAGCAATTAAGTATATCGAACCAAATACTTTTTATTGATATAACTATTTTTATTGATGAACCGATTTAAATAAAACAAACAGTAAATGTTAAGGATTAGTTTGCCTAAGTAAAATAGTGTTTTCACTATTTTACTGCACTTTTTACTGCACTTATGTTGGTTAAGCCGATTCGGAAATTGGCGTGAACAAACAAATAGACACACAGATATTATTTTTAAAAACCATTGCTTTGGGTTCTATTACATTGATATAATTAAACAATAATAATAATTTTCTGATTAATCTTCCATGTACGTACAACGATCAGTTACAATTTTATTATATATATATATATATATATATATATATATATATATAAATATTTATCAATACAAAATATGATAATTAATAACCTTCTTATGTTACGTATTGCAGCAATAAAGAACAAGCCGGTGCGCAATGAGGACCCGAAAGACGCCAAGTTGCGCGAGTATCAAGCCGAGATCGAACGCCTCCGCTCGCTCATCGAACAGCGACGCAAGCGACCGCCGAAACCCGCGCGGCCGCGGCTCGCCACCACGCCGTCGCCCGACGATGCCCCCGGTAATGTACCCGAGTTTGGCCAAATGTGGTCGAGTGTGGTCGAGTATCGCCGAATGTGACCGAGTGTGATCGACTAGATCCCATGTATTATCGAGTATCGTGTAAACGATGTCATAAGCTCTTTACAGTGCACTAAATATATTGATGGCCTTGTAAATTTGTATTATTATTTTTAGTTTTTTATATCAGGAAAATCATGTAAATTAAAAAATACCAAAACTTAAGAATAGTTTGCCAAATATATTATTTCATATTACCTTGCTTTTATGAGTAAATTATTCTAATATATTCCCAACTTATTTACAGCGGAAGAAACAGACAGTATTGAAAGTGAACACATTTTAGCCGAGTCGACGATAGAGCAAGAGAAAACGAAGACCGAAGAGCTCGAACAGCAGATCAAGGCGCTGGAAGAGCGACTTGTGCAAGGTGGTGGCGGCAAGGACCTCCTTAACAACCTCAACGAGAGCCAGCTCATTCTGCAGCAGCGCAATATGGAGATCGCCGAGAGAAAGAAGCGCGAGGTTGAAATGCAGCAAAAGATCGACCTCGAGGAGGAGACCACTGCCATCGTCACGCACACCTTCGCCACGCTGCAGCAAGAGGTCGACCACAAGACCCAGCGCCTCAAACGCTGCCTCGCCAAGTACGCCGGCCTACGCGAGGAGGCGGTTGAGCAGCGCGAGGCGCACGACGCCGAGCGCCGCGACCATGAGGCGCTGCAGGCCGCGCTCATCGCCGAGCTGCGCCGCCGCCTGCTCCTCGCCGACAGCTTCGTGCCCGAAGCCGGACGCGCCACCGTGCTGCGCCTGCGCTACAGCGAGGACAGCGACGCCTGGGAGCTGCCACCGCACACCGCCCAGCCCCTGCCACCAGCCGCGCGCCCCGCCACCCGCCCGCCGCCGCCCCTGCTGCGCCTCGCGCCGCTCCCGCTGCCGCCCACCGCGCGCCGCTACACGCCGCCGCCCGCGCCACCAGCGCCCGCGCCCGCACCTCCGCCACCCACGCACGCGCCGCCACCGCCGCGTGCCAAGGCGGCGCCCGCGGACCCGCGGCGGGTCAGCGCGCGTACGCGAGCTCCCTCCGCGCACCCTCGCCTCGGCACCGCCGGCGTGCGGTAGACCCCCGACCCCGCCCGCTACATAGCCCAATTATAGTTCTCTAAGTTATTACGTCCACCACTACCGACGACTTTGCCTCTTGATTAAACCTATGATCATACAGTCATACGAGAAGTAATGTGTGTAATTGAAGTTGAGGAGTGGTGCGGGTGTTGAAACTTTATGATATTTTTTTTATACGATAATGATATTACGAGTGCGAGAACACTAGGTCACTGCGACACCGCGACACTGCTGGTCAGTCACTGAGACGGTCCGATAGGGACACGACGCTTCGCTCACTATTATATGAATGTCCAAACATATAGACATTTAAACATAGATAGACATTTAATTATATTCATCATTACTTTCGCCTTTATTTGTTATTATCATATTTGGTAGGCACCTGTTGAAGGCTGGCAACACTGTCCAAGTATCATGTAAATATTCAGTATAATTGTAAAGTTAAGGTTCTCGCTCGTCACAAATTCCAGTCGAAGGCGACATGATCTCATACGTGAGCTATACATACATATACATTTGTATATATATAATTGCCAGTGTCCGCGGACTTGTTTTATAAATAACAAATATTATTTAATGTATTATTGTTTTCTATCCGAATTTTTGGTTTGTTTAGTCAATTTAGGTTGTCATTTGTTTTGTATACGTATATTTTACCGTTGTTGTTTTTAGTGAAATTTTATTTTGTCTTCATACGGTCGGACATCCATTCGGTCCGTTTGAAGCAGTGATATTAGATAGCTTGATATAGTATTAACGCTAGGGTCGTGGATTCCGAGATGGCAATGCCTCTTGGCTACTAATTAAAGAAAATAAAACAAATGCTCAATACATGCCATCTCTGAATTCACAACTAAAATCTGATAATATAAAGCTGTTGGCCAATATGTGTAAAATAGAATCAAAATTATGATTCATAGGTTCAAATGTGTTACCAAAGATGGAACCTGTCCATTCCAGTAAGTAGCGAGCTAACATTAGTCTCATGTTCCTCTACTTTTAAAAAATTCATTGGATTTTATTAAGTTTTAATTCCAGACACGGTTTCTAGTCAGTGATTCTTATATACTATAATAAAATATAAATGTAAATAATATATTATTGTAGCTATTTAAAAAAATAATAAAAATAGACATAGAGTAAGTAGGGTTTATGGTCGCACAATACTTTTGAGTATCAATATTGATTGCTCTGTGGTTTAAATTTAGTAAATTTCTTTTAAAATCAAAGCAGGGATGTTATGGACCTAACAGCAGCAAATAACAGATTCTTTAAAAAAATAATCAAAAATATAATATAGCGAAATTATACGAAAATAACGCATAATTTGAAATCATTATTTATGTAACCGAAACTGAAACCGATATTTCTTTTTTTAAAATTCGTATCTGTATTATATCCGTAACATCACTGAATTAAAATATTTCTGTGTAAGATGTATTATTATGTTATTAAAATTATAATTACTATTATTGTTTATTGAAGGATTTTTAATTAAAAATCGCTCGGCTTTATACAGTATGTGTGAAGAAAGAATCATGTGATATGTTATTTGGAAATCGCTAGTCAGCTGTGCCGCGAACACGCTTATACTCACTAATAAACATTTTTAATTTTTGCTATTGTTTTTATTTTAACCTGATTTTTATTACAGATCAAATTTGTATATAAAAATAAGATTTAGAAATATATAATTTTAGTAAAATTGAATATGAATTTAATAATAAATAATTCTACTCTTTTTAAAACAAGACTCACTAAAAGTTATCCAGTTCATTGATAAATATATTTAATTTAAATTTTTTTTTATCTTTGCCTTCGTCACGATGTTGCAAAAAAAAATGCAAGTAAATATTTGACGTGACAAGAAAAGGTACATTTTTCATATTGAACCTAAATTTACACGATTTTTTCTTGAGGCAAAATAAATTAAATCACTTAGTCATATTATCATCATGGGGATATCTAGAGATGTAAAGAGGGGGTGGCCTGGATTTTAGCTCTGAACAAATATGTTCGTGTTTCTTTAATTTTTCTGGTCAATTTTTTTGTTAGCAAAATTTCTGGGGTGGACACGAGACTATTCTGGAGTGGACACGGCCTACCAGGGCCCCCAATTCCTTGCTGACTCAGTTTAAGATCAAAGTGAATGGAATTTTCTTAAATTTATATGTATATAAAATAAATTATTTACTTAATTAACTATATAAAAAAAACTGTTTATTTAAATATTTGTTATGAGTGCTAATAAATTGATTTTACGGGTATGTACATAAAATAATATATAAAATGCTATAAAGATAAAAAAATACATTTGACATTTAACATCCGTAAATTTTAAAATAACGACTTAACCTTACCTCGCTAGTTTTGTTGATATCATATTCGGCTCAAACTTAATCGATATTAACAAAAACATATTAACTAACGTTAGTTTTGAAATTACATATCATATTTTTTTCTATCCTTTTTTTCAATTATTCTCATAAACTTTATCATTAAAATTTACACAAAATTTATTGGAAATTAAATATACAAATATCTTAATTTATTATTTTATATTTTGTGACATAAAATATATTTAAAAAATTGATATTTCAATTGTATATTTTTAATTTATTACTAATATTTAGTTTTATGATTATGAAAAAAGATTTATTATCACATACTACTTGTAAAAAAACTTGTAATAAATATTATTATGATTTTACGAATAGATGACACATCCTTAGTCGCGTCATCGTTATCGTTAGTTTTTAGCGCCGAGTACCAGCCACGCATCACTAGTTCGTAACGGCCATTCCATTTTAAAAGTTTTGAAGCTTTGTTTCGGTTATAAAATGTGAATAAATCTGTAAATATAATTTAAAAGACTCAAAAATGTCGGAAAAGCTAAAGGATTATCAAGTGTTGGACGTACTTTGCGGTGGCACGTTTTATAAAGTAAGGCACAAGGTCACAAATAGTATATTTGCATGGAAAGCGTACAATTGCTCGGCGTTCTCCGATGAACAAATACAAAACGTCGATAATGAAGTTAAAATATTAAGTAAGGAGCTAACTGGCAACTTCCTGCATTATTACGATACGATATTACACGGACCAACTAAAACACTTTACTTTGTTCTCGAATACAGTTGTTGGCAGAGCGTACAGGAATTGATCGTACAATGCAAGGACACCGACAAGCATTTCACTGAGCGCTTCATATGGTACCTATTGCTGGAGCTGGCGCGATCTTTCAAGTGTGTAGAAAACTTTAATTTTGTCACTTTAAAAAAATGTGTAACACCGGAGTCAATTTTCGTTGGACCTAGTGGCGAACTACGCATCAAATGTTTCGAGCTGTCCCTCGAGCCCTCTCTGTCATCGGACCTGATGCAACAGGTTGGAGAGATAATTCGCCTGTTGTGCTACTTGCCTGGAGCTTGTGACGATAAAATAAAGGAGTTCCGCTACAGCGACGACTTGCGCGATGTGATCAGCTTTTTAACTGATGAAAGAAGCTCCAATTTGCGTCCAGACGTGGTGCTTTACCATCCTACTATTCTTGCTAACACCGATAGTATGACAATTCCTAAGAGTATGAATGATATACTTGTCCCAGCAGAGATATCTTCTATATTTTCCGAAGTAAATAAATGTGACTCTGAAAAGGCAGTGGAACAATGTCAAATTATAGAACCTTTACCTAGAACAAGTTTGAAATATATAGATAGTCCAGTTTACTGTAATATTACTCCTAAATGGGCATATGAGGAACAAATAGAAGAATGTGAGTCTCCAGTGACAGCTGTGTCTCCAACAATAGCTGCCCTAGCCCTGGAGCTGCCTGGCTATGTGCCAAGGAGTAGACAACCTTACAGTGCAGACTTAGAAATATACAATGGTGCACAAAAACTATCCGAGGATACCCTCAGTCAGCAATGGATGTCCCGCCTCATTGCTCTGAGACAAAGGGAGGAGTCATTGAACAAAAGAGAAAGAAACATAATTGCTAAAGAAATTCTAAATAGTCCATCGACTAAATTTGCTACTCTTGATGATTCCAGAGACCAATCTATTGAAAGCAATGGTATAACTCTGCCGCCAGTGATCAATCAAATGAATGAAAATAGTAATGGTTGGATATCTCGCAGGCGTCAGAGGAGATCTTGCTCACTAAGACCTAAAGTTAGGAGGAAGAGTTATGCATATGAAGATTTAGATAGCTCTTTGTCTGCTGATAATGGGGACAGCAGCATAATAGTTACAGCTGCTAAAATAACAACGGAAAACATGCCTCGCAGGAACATATTCCCTGAAGTATCCTCTAAAAAAGTCCACTTTACATCAAGCAATCCATTTGTAGAGAGTGACGAGAGTGTGACACTTACATTTTATGAAGTAGAAAGTGTAGACAAAGAGAAGTACCAACTACCAAGAAATGAAACAAGTCTTAAAGATATTAAAAAGTTTAAGTACTTAGATTTGGAAAAAACGTGTCTAGAGAAAAGAAACTCTATGCAGTGGAGTCATTCCTCACCCTCGAAGCAGGCGAAAATCTCCAGCAAGGTTTTGTCAGACATAACTAACAGTGATCTTAGAAAAACACCTTCAAAAAGTAGTCTAATGTCCAAGGGCTCTAATTTTTCTAGAAGTTCTATCAGGAGTTCAAAATATATCTATAGTAGCAGTAGTAATAGTAGTGACACAGGGAAAGGAAATAATGAAAACCATGAGCAAAGTCGTTCAAATGGAAAATTATCTTATATTCAAACTCCCACAGCTCCTCCTGAACTTAAAAAGTCTAAGAGAAGATCCTTACTGCCTTTCAAAACTCCATTTAAATTTAAAACTTCAACTAAAGTATAATTTATATAAGTATATATTGAAAATGAGAACATTTTCAAATATTTTACAAAAAATTTTTTTTTTGCAGCTTCATGGTTTTTCTCACTAGGCAGTTATCCACACACTGTCCAATTTTCGAAACATTGCGTGATATTTAGTGGGACGCCACAACGGTGGCACTTAGCATATTTTATTTTACTTTATTAGCATAATTATTTGTAATTTTTTTGGTTGTGGTATTTTTTTTGTCTTCAGTCTTCTATCAATTTTATCATTACTATTGTTTTTATTTGTTTGTATATAAGAAAAAATACGGACACAAACCCACCTAAAGTAGATTAGTGATGGTCAGATATAACTATATACATATTTGTATAGTATTATAACCTGACATTGAAATATGTTTTAATTGTATTATAGTTTTATTTAAAATGGCAATTTCTTATTTGTGATTTGCTAAAGAGGAGATAAGTATGAATTATATTATATGTACTAAAAATTGTTAATATATTATATATTGCAACTAGGATGTGTGCATTATCTTAAAATATTGTTTAATTTCGGAGATTGGTAGAACAACCAATTTATAAAAAATATTTTTCTCAAGTTTAATTACCTTCATACTAAGTTTAATAATAAATTTTAAATAAAAATGTTTTTTATAAATTGGCTGATAATGGTTGTTTCTAACAATTTCTATATATTTTTTAAAAATTGTAAATCAACTTCTTAGTCTTTGTCTTCCAATTTTTATGTAGATTAAATACATCATTAAATAAATAAATATATAATTAATTTTAAGTTTAGTTTTATGTAGATTATTAAAAATATAAGTATTCAAGATATAATTGTATACAATTTGCCATATTTTTCTAAATGTCTTCTATAATTAAATGATAAAAAGGGGTTAATAAAAGAGATTAAATACTTAAAAAAGCTTGGCAGTTTTATTTGTTAATATCCATACTTTCTTTAGTATTATTTTTTCTTATTAAGTGCTTTGTCTGCTCCTTCTACAAATTTCTTGGGCAAACCAAACTTTTCTATCAACAGTTTTGCCATGAAGTATGTCTGAAAAGAGAAAATACATATTAAATGTTTTGTATCGTATAAAATCGTATCCTAGAAATTTTTAATGATCATATTATTCGTCATTCATTCATTCTTCTCCATCTGTTTTTTTAATTAAGTCAATTACTACTTAACTCACAGCAAAATGGTTATTTTATTCTACTTAAACTTAATAAAATACTTAAGGTACGTTGTAATTTTATAAAATCCATATCTACAAAAACTTAGAAAATTGCCAATTACTTAATTTTAAACATTCATTTTGAACATAAAATTTGTCGCTTCTTATTCTAAAATAACAAAAACATGCTAGTAATTTCCGTTTCATTTTGTGAGCTGTAAATAAATACAAAATGTAACGGAAATAGCATTTTTTTTATCTTAAAAGTGACACTTAAATGACGTCATGTTCCTACACACCTGGTCACCCTGCAGCGAGAGCTGATCGGCGCGCGCGCCCGCACTGCGCGTGACGCCGCACGCCGCGCCCGCACGTTGTTGGCACGCGCGTGCTAGCGGCACGAGGGCGAAACCGTAGCTTTCCAGGTTCGACACTAGAGTTACCTGGGGAGTTAGTCATTTATGTGTTATAGACTGAAATTGAAAACATGCACGTGCATAGTGATGAATACATTTTGATTTCGCAGGTACATACAGGTTTAAGCTAAGTTTTGTATTTCCAGCCGGCGAAACTGTTAATAGTACATTTTCTCTAACCTGAAATATTTTAGGCCTGAGGCGCGGCGCATTTTTTTTATGAATATATATTTTTTAGCGCTGACTAATAATAATTTTTACGCTGAATTTTCAAGGAATTGCGTGTTGAGTTACTAAGCCGAGGAAATGACAATATTTCTTTGGTCGCTCAGTTATCTCAGCTATTTTGTTAAGATTAAAAAAGTATTTTATCAAATAATATATATATTTTTGAGTGCAATAATATAACTAACCTTCTTATTCCCGCTCCTCGTAACAAGTTGGAACTTGACTGGGTCGAGGCGCGTCTTGAGCAGACGCGTCTCCCCCGCGAACCGTAGCTCCGTGGCGGGCGTCATGCGTGACGTCACGCGTGACCATACCTCTTCCCAACGCATAGTCTCCTAGTACATATCATTTATTCTGGTTACAATTTTTTTTAGCTTTTCACTGTATACCGCATAGCGAGGTAGGCAGAGGGAACCTATCTATATAGTCTATTAATTTTGTCATGAGACAAAGAGTAAACAAAGAAATACTGTTTCTAAAATGTATATGCAACTTTTAAATTTTTATTTAATTTGGTCCAGGTTTACTCATGTTTAAAAATATAAAAAAATCTATATAACAAAAACCAAATAATCAGAAACCAAATAATAACTCCATCAATTGTGACTTTGACCTTTTTTTTATTTGTTTACCTTTTACCTCATGGCTCCGAATAAGGTATAGTACTACGACACTCCTTTCCCCGTGCACCACTGAAGTTTTGTGATACTGCATGTTATGTAACAAATCAACGGCCAAGTTAGGGTGTCTAAACTTCTGCGCATTGTTCACTCGCGATAAAAATAATCAAAAGTACTCTCTCCGTTCCGCACTTTCTGCCAAATCCTGGAGGCAATGCGAGCTGAGTGGCAGAACTCAACGCCGCGCTTTGCCTCGACACCAGAGTAAAGAAATGGAAATTTAAACGTAAATAAACATTTCACTTCCTCGAGTGGGGATCGAACCTACAACCGTCACGATACAATCGCAACCTTGTTTTCCTGCGTCACGACGGCTAGTTTAACTAGGGTATAGTTTTTATAAAAACAAGGCAGTGTTATTTGAGATCCCGTTGTGGTAAAATCTCCGTGCTAGAAGCTGTACATCGTTACGTTACATCCACATAAGCAGGCGCGTCTATATAGGGTAGTGTAGTATATTTGTATGTATAATATATGTATATGTTTTAAAATAGAGAAGTACCTGTGGCTGAGCTCCAGTTGCCTTAGCCAATATATCGTTGAGTCGCACGCCGCCCGCCACGTTGAGTTCTCGTTGCTGCACGTGATGACGGAGGGTTTCACGTATTTCACTACTTGAGAGTGCCGTGCCCTTTCTGTAAGTGAGCGAATAAAATAGTTATAGTAAGAAGTAAAATTTGATTAATAAATATCTTCTTTTTTTTAAGACTATTATTAAATAAAATTGCTATAAATAATTAATTTATAAAATTGGCTAAAACTTTACTTTTCAATATAAGTATTAAATATAAATAAAAAAAACGAAATAGACTAACAAAACATCCGCAAACAATTCCACAACGTTAGTCATAACACAGTACAAAACCTCTGCATCTGGTGGTTGGTGGTTTGTAGACATTTGGTAGCTCTAGGCTTCTAATCATTAGCACATTACGTAGAGATATTTTCTGGGGAAGCCTGGGCTAAATCTTTGAATCAACAAGTTCATACAAATGTCGAGATTTTTAAATTTTTCGGTGCAAATTTTGTTGTAAGTAAAATTTCTAGGGTGGGCACGGAACACTCGCCCCCATCCTACTACAATGATTCTAAAGAGGTTGGGACATGGGTGGTGTGTAGGAAGTAGTAAAGCGGATAGTGTATTTTTTTTCTACAAATATTCAATGTATTCAAAATTATTAATAATAAACAAACTCACTTAAGAGGAGCAAACAGTTCCAAAACATTAGCAGTAACACAATACAGCTCCCGTATCTGCGGCGGCTCGTAGTCGTCGCCTATATCGGGGGCGGCGGGCGTAGCGGCGAGGGGCGCCGCGGTGTGCGCGCGAACGGCGGGGTGCGCGGGGGCCACGCTCGTCAGCGCGGACACGCCCTTGTCGATGTCCCGTACTTGGATTAGGCCTTCCTTGACCAGATATATACATGTACCACTTTAATTTCATGTCATACACAAAATATCTTACTAATTATGATTTGGCTGAATGGCTAATACTAAAAAACCGCCGACTATTATCAAAAATAGAACCAAAATGTTATTCTAAAATTGCCTTTTGAATAAATTTTGCTTATATATTTAAAAACTACATCATACATAAATATATACAGGACATTACCCTCTCCATAGCTTCTAAAAATTTGCTCATTTTCTTGAAATTAGACTTTTTTACATCTAAAGTCCTGTCTGGGGGACAATATTGCATTAAGTGATTCCTGTAATTTATGAGATAACATGTTATGATATTTAATTCCACTCTGTGTTTATAATATTTTAATAATCATACTCCTGCAACAGTTTGGATGAAATTGCGTATATTCAATATTTCTGAATAGTTTGTATATATAATTTAATCTAATAGGAAGTGCTCCTGTAATAGATCAGTACTGTAAAGTAATTGTAGTGCAGGACATTTACACTACAAAGTATCAGATATAAATAAAATATTAATTGCGTGAGGCCATTGTGGTGCCACAGCAGAGTCTATCACTATAAAGCGACAGATATATATTTGACTTCCATTTAGAGGAATGAATCATTTTCATAAACATAAGACCAATTGCGGCGTCAAGTTCAGTAATTATCAATAAATAAATATTTATCTTACTTATATAACAGATTTGTTTTAAGTGGCAGTTCCACATTTTTGCCCTCGATTTTCAGGAAGGAGAGTAAGCACCATCTCAATAGACCATCCATATCTTGTGGAACATCATCAATGTCGGAATTTTCTGGAAATGCATTATTCATGTTTGATAAAATATATAAACAATAAACAAAAAGAGTTATTAAGTTAACTATTAACTAATTTTTTTTTTACATTATTTTTATTATCTATATTCTATACTACATCAAGTTTGATGTAACCCACTGTACCTGCGGTCAGATATATTTGGAGTATGTGGAATGAATCATGTGTCACTTTTAGTTAATCCAGACTGTAGGTAAAAACTAATTTACGTGCATAAAACAGGGCAAGCATATAATTATTGTGAAGACACTCCTCTTTTCACTTTCTGCCAGAATTTGAGACACCGTATGTTGAATGGGAGGAGTCAATATCAACTCAATGCAGGAGAACTCAGGAGAAACTCAGGAGCAATGTCTCGAAAGGGCATAGAAATGGAGTATCTTAACACTAGGTTCCCCCTACCTACCTTACTACAATACACAGTATACAGTGTGAAGCAATTTTTTATTTGATTTTGATTGTTACCTGAGGCTATAGTATTGTTTAATTCATCAACTTGTTCTTCAGCTTTTTCTTTCTCTATTTCTTGAGCCTCAGTTTCTGCTATAATTTTGGGCTCATTTACTACAGGTTTTGGTTCTTGTTTCACAAGGCTTGGCCATTCTTCCTTCACAGGTTGTATATTTAACTGAAAGTACATGTAACAGACATAAATAACTTATGTTGATATATTATTTTAAACATTATCTTAGTCAAATTATGTTTAAAAAAATGTATAATAATAAATTTTCAGATAATATATATCATATGGTGAACCAATAAAATATTTTTACTATTTTTTCAAATAGTAGAAATATTTTATTGCATGAATTGCAATTAACATTTGTAATAAGTCTTCATAAAAACATTGACATATGTAACTTTTGTTTCAAAAAGTCCAATTACATCATAGTTGCTAAACCACTAAATGAGTGATACATATTTTCATATCAGATATTTCCATGCAACTTCAATAAAATGACTGTGTATTTATTAACTAAATTCATAACTTTTTCATAAGATTAATGATATAAATTACATATTTAATACCTGGTTAAGTTCATTTGATATAATTTGAATGTTGTCAAGGGATTGTGGTCCCAGTTTAGGTCGCTCAATCTTATTGAACTTAATGTCCTTGCACAATAAATCACCAAATACATGTAATGTCTCCAGACAAACTCCCCTGAAATAAAAATAAATAGAAACTATTTCATTATTTGTTTTCATTACTTAAAAAGTACAATATAACTTAAGCTGTTTAGGTATAACCAGAATATGTAAAAGTTGTTTATTTTTATCAAATATTATTTATTGAAATATACTTTTAATCATCAAATAAATGTAAAGCTGCCAACCAACTTGGAAAGCAGTTCTGAAAAGAACAGTTGGCAATAATGTCAACAGTTGCTATTCAACCTCTTTTATAGAAAGACTATGAAACAATGTTATTATTTAAAATGATAATACAATGGTAGCATTCATTAAATTCAAATGATCTTAATCCCACAAATTTTTATCATATTGGACAAAGTAATAAGGTTAACATTGTTATTACTGTTATTCTTATTTTTTTAAGTGGCAAATTTAAAACATATTGCAGAATACCAATAACTTACATAGAAGTACTAAGTAGATCAGCGGAGGACATAGACGCTAGACCAACTGCTCCAGCTGCAGAATTATCGGTTGTGCATGCTGCTATTACAGATCCTTTGCGGAACTGTGGAATTGTTTCTGTTACTACACCTGGAGCATAGAGTGGGGCTCCACCTTGCATCTAAAAAATAAATAAGAGAGTTTTTAGTTATTTTGAAATACAATTTATTATTTTCTTGTTTTGTTATATGTACATTTATAATTATAATTACCTTGCTCAACACAGGTGAATGTATACTAATAGTGGGCACTAAATCAGGCACTTTCCATAATGCACACACCGTCGGAGCTAGTCTGTCACCAAGGTCGATCATCACAGGCACTCCATCTACCACGTACACGCCAATTATCTCTTCCGAATGTAAAATTAACTTCATACAACTGCTGTTTGATTTAACGGGAATCAATTCCTTTATTTTTTCTTCCGTAGCCGTTGAAAATTCATTTTGTATTCGCTGACCGAGATGTTTCCTAAAAATAACCGTACGTTAAAGAACCGTCCTGAGTTCGTAAGACAACAATCCATCAAGATTACAATGTTGCAGGAATGCATTTTGTACATGGAAGCATTCTCTCGTTTCCCTTCTGTCCAACGATCATATGCTGATATTATAAAAGAAGTATTTTGCCCTCCTTTTTCATGTAAAGTGCTAAGAAAGTCCAATAAGTATTATGAATGTGTAAACTTACTTTTCTGAATTTTTCAGTGTATTGTTAGATTTTAGTTTGTATGGTTTAGCAAACATCTTAATAAGGTAATGGTGTAATAGCAATATCAATTATCAACTATTAAGTATATGAATTTTGGACAATTTCCATTCTTTACATTTACAGTTTACGCGGTGTTTTTGACATTTGAGTAAACTAATTACATACAAATGACATGATCTGTCAATTTTTTTTTTTTTTCGCTTATGTCAACTTGACAATTGTTATAATGCTATAGACAGAAGAGACCGGATTTTACTGACGTTTGGTTTGGTTCATCCAGGTGTTAGTGAGAGTATCTATAATCGCCATAAACTAAGAACTGAACTGAGAGTATTTTATTTTATTATTAAATGGAAAAAGTTGTAAGTGTTAAAAGCTCTTCTTGATTGTAGTCAGTATTTGTGTTGTTTTCTTTATTAGATTAGTCTTATTATAAGAAAAGATAAATTATTTACTTTTAATATCCTGATTCTCATCCCACAGAACTATTTTTGACCCTTAACTGACACTCGGAAACCCATACATAAAGAAGAACAAGAAAAGATCAACACTATGCCGCCATTGTGCCTCAGTAAAGGTAGAATAGTCTGTTTGATTTTTATAATATTCATAGCATATTACACTTATGTATTCCTAATTTTGTAGACACACACTCACTTACGCAGGTAATATCAGTCTCAGGCGCTAAGCTTTATATATATCAAATAAAGCTTCTCTACATTTTGAATTTCTGTAATTCGGTTATTTTTTCATGTTACATCTCTAGGCAGCGATCCTGTTCATTTAAATGAAAATATATAAATCTTGCAAACTCAAACTGGAGTGATTCATTCAACCAACAACTTCAAACAACACCTTCAACATTATATAAAAATATCCATGTAGGTATAACCATAAATATCACCATATGAAAATATCTTTAAAATTTATATTTTGTCTAAGATACACGTAATTTTTCATAACGACACATAGCGCTATAAAGCTCTAAGTCTTTTTAATTAGATCTACAAACAAATTTGCCTTTACATATCTACAGGCATTTTAGTAGTTCTAAAGCTCATATTAAATTAACTTTCATATTGGGGTCTTTAATAGCTTTACAATAACAAGGCATCGTATTACGCAGCACGCTACATGCAGGGCGCCAGGCGGTGCAAGGCGGGCGGGCTCGCCCGTTTTCAGGGCTACACTTTCATGAATTCAATTAATAATTATGATTTTTGCATTGTTTACTATGCAGATAAATTAAAATTATAGTCGTTATTAAATTTTTTTACAATATGTATAATATAAAGTTGTAGTAATGTAGTGGGAAGGCGTCTGGCGTCGCATTGATTGTGGGTATCCTACCCACCACCATTCGAGGGAGTAAATATATTTCAAATTATTATGATTTGCCTCTCTGTAGACAAAGTGCAGCTTTGAGCTCCTCCACTCAATGCGCGATTTCCCGAAAATTGAGAAACAGAGGTTGGTTGATGGTTGGGTGTTTTTTTCTGATTCGAGGAAATGTTTATATATAACATAATTTAATTTTACGTAAAACAATTAGTTTGCTGATTTTCAAGCATTGAAGAGCATATAAGGCGTGTAAGACACAACTTAATATATACAAAAGGCGGATCAACATCATCATTACCTATTTATAAATTCTGTAAAAATAAAAGATTTCTTTATAAACTAGAAAGGCCTAAACCCTAAGGAACCAGAAAAAAATCCCTTAAATATTCTTTTGCATGATTTTATACCGTCACCATAAAGTTATCTATTGTCATACGAACGTACAATCTAAGCTGCTGCTTTTGAGTTAATCTTACAAAATGGATTTGAAAACAACAACAAATATAATTTAAATGTTATTACCGTTTTTAATTTAAGTTGATATATAAAATTATTAAACGTATCTCATCATATATCGTATAGAGCGCAAAATTGGGGATAATGTAGACAATTTCTGGAAGTTAGTGCCTCGTTACATACTTAAGTTAAATTTTTAATACCACATCATACTATTTTAAATAGCTAAAAAAAATTGATTTAGGTAAGGATCTATGAGTATTTTTAAAAGAAAATTATATATATACGAAGCTATTATAAAAGATAAAAGGATATTACTAATCTGTACAAATGTGGTCACCTACACAAGTTATTAAATATAATACTATAAGCTATTTAAATATAATACTTAGAGAACACAATTGCTGTAAATGACCATTCCATATTTACATCGCGAGAAATATGAATACTGGTATAGTGTGGGTTTATGGCATTAGCTTCAGTAATGGGTTCTATTAAGAATACTGCGTTGTTAATTGACCTTGGTAAGATAAGTCGCAAAATAATGACAGGTGAGGTAAATCCTCCCACGCGGTGACTCCCACATCCAACACCTAAGACGCACTCCCGGAAATGCAATGCTTTACGAATATTAAAATAGGGAAAAAAGTTGCGTACATTCGATTACACACACACACACACACACACACACGCACACACTTTTATACTTCTCTCACTTTCTCATTTGTCTAAATGTCTTCAAAATACAACATTTTTTTATTGAACTATTCTGCTCATATATTTTAGTTCTATTATAAAAAAATGATATATTCATCATAATATTTATATCTTTATTCATCCCAATTGGAGTAAACCCTCTACTAAGTGGAAGAATAAAATACATAAAAGCGAGTAGATCGCTCGTTACGTCCTAGTGCCCCGTTAAGACGAAAAGGGAATTGACTGCAGAGTTCTGAAAAGATTCGCGAGTGCAAGAAGACAGCAAGAAGGTCAAGAGGGCGAGCTAACTGCCATGCGAGTAGTTTTCTGTTTGCTTTTTCCACGTTTTGCATAAAAAACTAAGAAACCACTCTCATTATGCCAAGACGTTCTTGGGCCAATTTACGTATGGCAGGAACGTTTCATTTATGTCTTTTGATGATGTGAGTTATTTTTCCTTTGCTATAGTCATAGCTCGGGGCGTCATGTTTTTAGCATTTGTCCCTTAGTTCTTATATTGTAAGACTTTACATATACATATATTGAAAAAATATGTCAATCTTTTATATTATTGAATTTTATTAAACGTGTATGATTGATAAGTACAAATCTCGAAGGAATGTAAATATTTTTAAAATATAAGTTTCTATTATATTTCTATTACAATAAAAGTGAGTCGCAGCTAAACTTAAAATATTCTAAAGTGAACAGCAGAAAACAGAATACTACGAAATGGTCTATAGAACTTAACAGCTTTATAATCAGACACTGGGACACATTGGTATAT
>FASU01012038.1:0-13641 GCA_001486225.1 Heliconius pardalinus sergestus | reverse complement strand
GTTATATTTTTATTTATGTTTTTACATATTTATGTAAAACTAAAATTACTAAGTATTTCAAAAAATTAAACTAAACTGACTTAGTACTGACGAACTATATTACACTTATTGTCATGATATAACAAACGGGAACGCAAGGATTGTATGTTGAGTCCTATTGAGGGAATGAAGCATTCTTATTTCTTCCTGGCTTTGGTAACAAAATTACAATTGAATTCCTTCAATTAATCGAATTTCATGATGTCTCGGTCCTCGGGAAACTATTTTAAGTATCTTAATAGTACCTAACACTTAGTTCCCTCTGGCTACGTAATCCTGTACAATGGAATAGTGTCTCTGAAAATACCAGTTATTTTCTTAGTATAAAAAAATGACTTAATTTTTGAAATACTATACTTGTCGAATAACTATCCATGTATACTTGATAGAAGATATAACTTTCAGTCGATCATTTTTACTGGTTTCAATATTTTCGTTATGAAAGACGTCAATAATGTGATTTTTTCAAATATTTTATTTACACTACCAAGTACTATTTATTGACCAATTTAAAATGTGTTATTTAAATAAAAATAATTGATGAATTTATTTTTTTCTTTACATTTTAGTGTTATTTAGTTAGAAGACCTATTTTATTATTATGGGCAAAAAGTAAATTTTATCTAAAATTATCGATATTACAATAAAATAATTTATTATCTCTTCATCAATATGTCAAAAATGAATAAGTCGTGGCCGAGGTGATATTTATTTGACATTTAAGGTATAAATTTTACAAATGATTTTAAGTTCTTTTCTAAGCGTTAATCTTCGTCCAAAACTTTATTCTTGGATTAAACAAACCCGAAATATCAGACCTATTATAAAAGTTGGTAAAGAAAAATTTCAATTATGCATAGATGTCCACCAATTTGCTAAGAACGAAATAAGAGTGAAAGCGCGGCCGGAACATATCATTATTGAAGGGAAACAGGAGAGAAAAACACAAAATGGCTGCATTATACGACAATTCGTACGTAAATTCAAACTTCCAGACGGCTGTAACCCTCACAAAATAAAATCTCAGTTATCTCAAGATGGGTTTTTAACTATAACAGCTAAACGAGACACTTGTGATGTAAACTGGCCGTGTGAGACCGTCGTGCCTATAACATACTCGAAAGTATCCGAATGTGCTGATACATCTGAAGATAAGCCGCCATCAACTGATAAAAAATGATCTAATAATGTAGTATTACGTTAGATAACATTGTTTATATTTACTAATTAAAAACAAAACAAGTCAACATTAATTTTATGTATTGACAAACGTTGATGACTGTTCTATGTAAAAATAGCCATCTAAGTATATTTATAACATTTGTAGAAGACGATTTATAAGACATTTTATTTTAGTTCTAAACAAACCAAATGAATCATTCGCGAAGCTGCAATTTCGATTGCACCTAGAAAATTCGGTACGTAAATACACTAGCGTCATTACTTCATATAAATAGGAGGATCGAGGTTACATTAATTCATACTGAAAACGAACGCGACTAAAGAAAGATTTGAACTAATAACAAAATGCCTCTGGCACCTTACTTTTTCGAGTACGACCTGCCGCGATGGCCACGACGTCTTCTTAACCAAAACTTCGGTCTCACATTGTCACCTGAAGACTTGTTTAGCGCAACATCTGCCCCAATAAGCCCCATTATTCCAAGGTATCCAGTATGGTGGACTAAGGACTCAGGTTCATCAATCAAATTGGAAAAGGACAAGTGGCAAATCAACGTGGACGTTCAACACTTCGCCCCGGACGAGATAACTGTTAAAACGTCAAATGGATATATTGTTGTGGAAGGCAAGCATGAGGAGAAGCAAGACGAACATGGATATATTTCTAGGCAGTTTGTGAGACGGTTTAAGATCCCAGAAGACACTAATGATGAAGGTATCGAATCAAGGTTGTCTTCGGATGGTGTTCTAACAGTTTTAGCATCAAGAAAGGATACTCTTAAAGGAGAGAGGAGTGTCCCCATCACACACACGGGACCAGTGCGTAAGGAAGTCAAAGATGACTCAGCAGACCAAAAATCTGACAAGTGATTTGATAAATTTCATAGATATTTTTATTATTTATTTTTTTCTAATTGACTGATTTATGAGACTGTAATATAGTATTTGTTTTTTTTTTATTTTCTAATAAAATTGTTTATTTTATTTGTGTTTTGAAACTTCTTACAAAACAAATATAATTTTACAATATTTAATATATAAATGATTAAGAAAAATTAGTATTGGTTTTCGAACATTTGTACCAACAAACTGTATGTCAATAATAAACAATTTCTACTGAATAAAGGCCCTGGCCTTGATCTGACCTTCATGTTTAATATTATGTATTCAGTAATCATATATATAGATATAGAACATAGAATAATAAATTCATAACCTTAACACTTTGATCTTACTAGTATATAGTAGTATTTTTTGTAATTATATTATTAAAATGAAATTTGGGCTCCTGAATCTGTAACGCGACGATTGTGGGTTTGATTCCAACTCGAGAGAATTAATTATTATTTATTAATGTCTTCATTTCTTTACTCTGCTGCTGAGGCAAGAGCGTGGCGTTGAGTTCCGCTTATCAACACGCAAAAATATACCTAAGCTATACATTAATATAGCTTGTATTGATTTTCGTTGTGCCAGACAGTAGGTATCTAGAATTTTAGGACACGTTTCAAATAACATTAGAGCGTATTCTATGTTTAGTTACTATTAAAAAGAAAAATATAAGAGGCCCTCGTGACGCAGGGGCACTTAGGGGCACACAAATTTAACCACAAATGTATTAATTTTCAGATTTTTTCCAGAACTACTTAGTTCATGCTATCTGTAGATGCTAGCTGCCAAATTACCTACAGGTTACCTACGGTAGAAGTACCCTACCCTATGAATTTTGATTCCTTTTATAACGTCGAAATACGCGTTGTTTGCGATATAAACCACCTTATCTTTATTGAGTAAATATAGAAAAGTTTTTTTATCAGGAAATCATGGGTCCGTAGATATGAGTATATGGTTTAAATTAATGGGTAGTCACATACACTTTTTCACTCTTCTAAAGTGATAATGTCAGCTTTATTTTTCTATTCTAATAAATTGAAGATAATAAAAGGCAGAGTGAAAATGGGCACCTAGTAAAATATCTACCTAATACAACCTGTTCCTTTTCCCCCGCCGAATTCTGGAAGCATTGGGACAAAATTAAATCGATTATAGTTACCATCATCCACATAATTTTTTTTACGTTTCTGGTAATAGCTTTTTGGTTAGTACTTATTAATTTTATTTATCTACTTTTAGACTTACTAGGGGAATTTTAAAAAGTAATCTATAATATTTTAACATCATACATATACTTAACTCCATTATAGTGTTTTGTGGTATTATTTGGTTTGTGCAATGAACGTTCTAATTGTTCTTTTTTTTATAAATAAAATTGTTATAATATTTACTAATAAATGGAAAGTCATTATTTCATCAATAAATTCTTTAATAAGTACCACCCACATACCTACTTAAAAAACAATGAACTAAAATAAGATAAAATATTACCACTTGAATGAATTCATTTCATTTAAGTATATGAAGTATAATTTTAAGTAGATAACCAGAATAGAGCAATGAAACAACAAAATTTTAATAAAACGAAATTAGTTTATTAAACTAAATAAGAATCAGTCTTAAAATAATAACGGAATGACTTAGCGGTGGGTGATAATTTACTGGGCCTTGTCTCCATTCGCCTGGTCCTTTACTTCCTTGCGCACTGGTCCGGTCTGGGTTATTGGTACAGCGCGCTCCCCCTGCACTGCCAGTGGAACCTTGCGTGGGGCAGTAACAGTCAATACCCCATCAGAAGACAAACGAGATTCAACAGTATCGGGAGTACAACCCTCGGGCAAAGCATAACGGCGGGTAAACTGACGGGAAATGAAACCATGCTGGTCTTTTCTTTCTTCATGCTTGCCCTCGACGACGATATAGCCATCGGCAGTTTTAACCGAAATCTCCTCAGGGTTGAAGTGTTGGACATCGAGGTTCACTTGGAACTTGTCCTTATCATTTTTGATGCTGGAACCGAAGTCCCGTGCCGCTGCTGCCACGTGACGCCATGGTCGGTAGTACTCCCGGCTCACCAGAGGGTTGGCGGAGCCGGTGACGACGCTGAGCAAGTCATCTGGAGTTATACCCAGGCCGAAGTGCTGGTCGATCAGACGGCGAGGACGTTCGAATTCGTAATCCAATAAGAATGGTAGAAGAGCCATTGCTAAATTCTTCAAATATCACTTTTAAACGCAACGACAATTATAGCTTATAGCGCCTTGTGTTATATTCTCGCAATGTTCCGTTTACGATTGCTTTCGTTTAACTGATACAAAATGGCGCTTCTCTCGCGTATTTAAACGTACATACGTCATTCTAGTTATGTGTAGAATGTTCTAGTGGAGAATATTCGAGATGCTGCTACTCAAGTTCAGATGTTCTCAACTTCGGGCCGCTTTGGATTTAATTTGTATTAAGAGCATTGACTTAGAATTATTAGTTAAGAACTTTACGTATTGATAAGTACTTTAATAAATATTTTACTTTAAGTAATTTAATATTGATTTTTACTATATAATAAAAAATTTTTCGACTTTCTGTTTATTATACTTCCTTTTATTTTTTTTATGTTTTTTTTTTTGGAAACATTTTGTTTTTTTTAACTCTATACCTTATTTTTGAAAATGTTTGTGCTATTTTTTTCAGAAGACGCAGTACCAACACTTATTAATTTAATACGAAATAATTTGTAGTAATTATATCGAAAAATTGGTAAGGAATCTAGAAGTTTTTGAGGATACGATAATCATGGCGCAGGAATCAAGCGTGATACGGTAAATGTGAAAAGTTGTTGTTTCGATTTCCGCTCGAGTAAATACAATATTTGATATTTTCATTTCCTACCTTTGATAGTGAAGTGAAGCGCAGCGTTGAGTACCGCCACTCAACACTCAGTTCCTCGAGAGTTCGTGTGTGGGGAACGAAAATGTCTTATTGGAGTCAGAGAGTCTTAGCACCAAGTTCTCACGTTCCCTCTGCCTACAACCCTCCTTTGTACGGGATACAATCTAATGAAATTATTGACTATTAATTTATATAATAAACAAATAAAAACACCAGTATCTAAATGTCATTACGATCAGCCCTATCTTAAAGCGCATCTGGTTTTAAGACTATTTACAAGAAAATTCTAGAAATGTCGGCTGTCATCTATTAGAGAGTAGCAGAACTTAAGCTTAAATTTCCTTTTAATTTGCCAATAGATGGCGCTTTAGTACAAGTACTGCCATCTATAAAATATTTATTAAATACATGTAATTAGAGTTGCAAGGTATAAAATTTAATTTAATATGATTAATAAGTTATTGTTTTATAACATGAAAAATTATTCATAAAAAAACACATAAGCAATAATATTTTACGTACAAAATGATTTGAAAAGGTTTATTTTTATAAAAATGGCAATATTTGGAAGGTTTTATCGAAACGCGAATGACTCAGGGTAGGTGGTTGTCCATTGGTTGATCGTCGGCTTCAAGTTGTACGTCGACTTAGTTTTAGTATTTCGTAGTAAAGTAAATGCGTTACTGTAATACGCTACACTTTCAAATTTTATATTTAATTTAGTGCGTAATTTTTAAAAATACTAAGTGTATTATCATTTTATATATCTTATCATAATCATTAGTGTAAGAAGACAGTGAATAGAAACACCTGAACATATTTAATATATGTTTGTGATTTTTGTGATATAAATTGTGCGACAATGGCAGACAATTCAAAATTGACCGACGAAGAGTTATCAGAAATCCGGGAGCAATTCTCACAGGTATTTCAGATTTAATTTAAAATATTTAGCCGGCGCTTAAAATGCGCATGTTTCGATGTCACGATGTAGGAGGGCATGCCGTGCCGCATTTTGCAATTATTTTGGGTTTTGTCCATCGTTTAAGGAGTTCTCGAGTATATTTTAGCGTGCTTAGCCTTGAGTTCGCGTGTGGTCGGCAAGACTGTTGTTGTTAGGTATTAAGTCATGCTATGCATGTTCAAGAACAAATCTGACTATGGGAATTATTAAGAAATAATAGCATTTATAATATTTAAATAGTTACTCTTATATCATTTTCCTTAAAAATATCTACTATACGTTAGAGTAATTTAGATATTTTTTTACTCCTTTTTTTTTATTTATCACATATTTTTTAAGAATATATGAGTCATATTAGTAACTTTTGGATAATTAAAATATTAAGATAAACAAAACTAAATCTTATCATTAGATTACATTAAATTCTTTCCAAGTATTTTGACTTTATAATATAAGTAATCTAATCTTACTTAATAATATTTTTTATATTTTTTGTGTGTAAAAGGAAATTACATTGAACTTCCATTTTTTTTATTATTTTTATTTATTTCACTTTGTTTTGCTGAAATAAATGAATATACAATAAAGAAACCCAGAAAAACTTGTTTATGCGCATTGTTCTAAGAGACAACAAGTTGGTAGCCTAAGAGATAATATTATTGATAAGCCCTTATCTCATTTTAACACTGATATTGATATTAGATTGGAACTGACTATAGTGATCTATAGTGTTTGCTATCAGTGTAAACTTACTTTGGCATACAGTTTATTAAATTTTTTTATTTATTTGCTATAGATAAGTTAAATATAATTTTCAACAAACATTTTCATAATAAAACGATATAACATTGATATAAAATAAACATGCAATATTTTTTTTTTTCAATTTTAGTTGTTCATCTATATATATACAAGTAAACAGAAAACATCTGGATATAAACAATATATGCAGGTTCAATTTTTATTATGTAGAAGTAATAAATATCGGATGTTGTAAATGTTATCAAAAAACGGAGAAAGGAGTGTTTTTCCACAGCTCCTTTCTCATCAGGATATATTTTGAAGTTAAAAAAATATTGCTTCATTTGAACCCTAGTGCCAGTAAATTTTTCATTTGTGTGTCATACATAATCCATTATCGAGGAGTAGATTTTGTCACAAACAGTTTAATATTCCCAATGTGTTCACGCCTTGCCTTGACACTATTGCCCAACTCAATAACTAAATTGCTTTCAATGGCTTCTATTGAATTTAAATACTTTAAAATTATATCATCCTATTTGACCCGGATTTAGAAGGATATACTTACACAAGGATAATTAAATATCAGTTTTATGATTGTACTTTCAAAATGAAAGTCAGTTAAGTTTTTTACGACTGCTGCGTAAAATTATTTTAGCTTTATATTAATAGTAGTTTTATTTTATTTGCTATATGTAAATGTACTTTCATCAAATATGTAGAACTCTCTTTTATTTTTGTACTCAGCATTTAAAGGAATATTGCAGAACTCGAGTGAGTGAGTAAATGAGGAAATTAAAATAATTCATTTTCCAAGAATAGAACTGACAACTGTCAGATTTACAGTGTCTCAAATAAATAATACATTTGTAAATTGTAAAGAATGTATTATGTATATAATTAAATATTTCAATTGTCCCTTTAGATTGTGATTGCCTTTAAACAATATCAATTCTCAGTATAAGTAATGAAAACATTTATTGTATTTATACACCTAAATGTTTTTTTTGTAGCTGGAATAGTATAAGTTATTAGAAACCATTGCTTTTAATGACAATATGTATAATTATAACAATCATTATTTAATTTGGACTTAAAATTTTAAAAAAGAAACCTATTTACTTACACACTCAATTCTTGCACTCGTAACTTTTATAATGAAAAAATATAATCATCTTATCATAAAATTAAACTTAAATACTCTTTAAAAGCATCAAAACTTTTGTATAAAACAGACCGCAACCACCATAGAAATAAACGTACTAAATATACATTGTAAAATCGATTTATAATTTTTAAGTAATACAGTATATTAATAATTGAATTAAACAAAATTTTACTCTAAAGTTCAGCAAGAATGCGGTCATTTCGACGGGAGTGTGACCCGTGCGCTAAAAGGTTTCCGGTATCTGACTCACGCCTTGGTTATACCGTATAAGATTTTACGACGCAAAACAATACCATTTTAGGCAATATAGTCATTTTAAAATTTGAATAGTTTCACGGTGCGTGCCGCCTATAACATGGTAGGCTAATGGAACCTAGTGTTGAGACACTCCGTTTCCCAAAATTTCCAGTACATTGTGTTGAGTGATGAGACTCAGCGCCGTGTCTTGTTATCAGAACGAGGATATAAAAATATTTCATTGAGTGGAAATTGAATATGTAACCGTCACGTTTACAGTCATTCGCTGTACAGCTGCACCTCGAAGGCCTACCGATTTATTAATGTACAGATTTATTAATTAATATATTTTTTAATATCCATTTTCTTGCTTATAAATGTAGAAGTTGTTTGCTTTCAAATTCAAAGCGAAACTTGAAAAATTGAAAACAAAGTCTATCACATCGAAATCCCATGGGATAGAACCAGGAGGAACAATATTTCGCTATATTAGTATTAGTTGAATTCGATCGATGTCTAAAATTAAATGCCAATAACAAAGAAGGCTTTTAGTGAAAATTATTCAGACAATGAAACTCAACGCTTCGCTTTCTTTTGTTTGGACGAGAAAATAAAAATATTAAATATTTCATTCTTCGAGTAAAAGTTATGTCAATATAAAATATTCAATTTCACAAAAATGCAACAAAATATTTATTTTATTGACTATTTCCAGCTAGCGAAGCCGCGAGTGCTTCGCTAGTATACTATATTTTCATATTTTATGACAATTAAAATATGATATGTTTAGCATTATTTTCTCTACTGATCTACATTTAAACGATATTATTTGGCCTTAATAAGTCTTAGAGTTAGTTCGCTTCAAGTACTATAATACGGGTTTATATAAGATGTGCATTAACCTTGGACCGGAATGCGGTCCCTCATGCCTTTGTCCTACCTAGTGACGCAACGGTGGCTACAATCTATTAAACTGGCCTCAAGCTCAACTTATATAGTACTTAGAGTTTCGTTTGAGTAAATGCTATTGGGTTTGAATCCCGTTCGGGGGATTTTGTTTTGAATATACGAAAATGATTAATGTTTTTATTTAAAAATTAACAATTCAGTAGATTTTAGTCTTAAAAATGTTTACATTAACATGTCACGACAAATTAGATTATTCATACTATTTAGTATATCTTCTTAATATAAATCTATTTAAACGGTTAATTGAAATAAGAGATACATATATGTATATTTAGGCTTTCGTTTTCTTTTTGTTAAAACGCCAATTTGATTGATGATTAAAGATAAACAAAATCTGTTACTTTTTACTTAAAAAATACAGCCGATTCGATAACCTCCTTTTCTTACAGAAGTCGGTTAAAAATTTTTAAAAATGAGGTTATTTAATGTTAAGACACTCCGTCCCCGACTTTCCGGCAAATTTTTCGAGGCATTGCGTGTTCAGTGGCGGAACTCAAGCCGGGTTTTGGTGCTAAAGCGAAGTAATAAAAATATTTTAATAAATAATAATTCATTCCCTCGATTAGACATCGAACTCACAACCGTCGCGTTGTGCCCCTGCTCCACGAAGGTCTCAACATTGTTACTTAATTCTGAAGATTACAAACATATCGATAAGGACCTCAAGTACGCTATGCTTGCTCAGTACTATAATATACTTTGAATAATCTTGTTTTAATCAAGCTATTTATATTCTATCAGCGCTGTTTGTTATTCAAATCGTATTTTGCAATTGTCAGTATGTAGGTATTACTGACATTGTAAGTAAAACAATGCTTACGTTATCTTTGAACAAATTAAATCATTTTTAATGACACAGTTCCACGGCTTTAGAGGCAACCTTAAGATAAGACACTCAATTCCTCTCTTTCCGTTTAATTTTCGAGACATTGCAGGTTGAATGGCGTAATTCAACGCCGAGCTTTGTCTATTAATAATAATCGTTTTTAAAATCTCTACTAACGCACAATCATCATATAAACAGTCAGTCGTGAATTTGATGTATGCCACATTCAAAAAATTTTTTTTTCTGCAAAGCTTTGTAAAATATTTTAACTTTGTTTTTTTTTCAACATAGATAAGAAATATGAGGAGCAAAGTTTAATAAACCAGCAAGGGTCGAAGCACGTTGTATTTAAAGCGAGGTATTCGATTCATTCCTCTTCGTTACCGTGATAAGAATCGACTATCGACGCCCACAAGTAACACGTCGATTTTATTTTATAATTTATATCTTAACAATAAGTTACAGTTAAATGAATTTGAATACCGTTATACGGTCGATTAAATTAATTTTGCTCGTATGATTGTGCGTTGTGGCCTTTGTGTGTTAATAAAAAAATATCAATTACTGATAAAAAAACAAGGAATTAGGTACTCATACGGGAAATTTTAGTAATTGTTTTTTTTAACATTTTTTTGGATGAATCATGTTTTAATTAAATACTTACCTATTCTTTCATATTCTCATTTTGATTATAAATTATAAACTTACATTCTTATACTGATAAGCTTCTTATACTACTTGTACTTACCACTAATATTATAAATGTTGGGATGATAGGTGTTTGTTAAGCGTTCATGCAAAAATGGCTCGGTAGTAATTAATATGACAAGTACAGCGACCACGCGCTCGATTTTCAATAATCGAAATGTCTATCATCTTCATAAGTAAGCTATAACTATTATATATCGGTATTTTCATTAGAACGGCATATAAAAGAGATATAAAATTTTACTTTTATTTTTAACTACACAATACATACAGTAGTGGTATGGTAGCCACAAACGAGTGGTGTCATCGGATATGTCACGAATATCTAACCTCTCGCCGTTTGAATGCCACTGACCGGCTGGTATAAAGTTACATGAGAGCAATAACGTTCTGCCTTCATATTTACATGTTAAACAGACTAAAACAAGTATATTTAGTTTATTAACTTTAACTAATTATATAGATTCTAGCTTAGATTTGGTGTAAAAATACATATGATGGTATAAGCAATATATCTAGAGGGTACAGATTTTTAAATTGCATTACAAAAAATAAAACATTGCTTAAAAGTAACTTTTAGAAATGTCTCAAATATTTTAATATGTCTAATACTAATATATTTTAGATAGATCCTTTGGTCGAAAGATCTATTAATTTAAAAAAAATGCATTAAAGTAATTTTCAGTGAATCTTAAACTTATATATCTATGAATAAAAACAGCATCTCAAGATCGATCTCGGACTTGAGAGCGATTTATAAATACGGACCTTAGATGTTAAATGTAAGATTCGCTGTGCATCTGTAAGCAAGCTTGACCTCTCGATACAGTTTTGAATGCCATTGACCGATCGAACGTTATGTTATTTTGATGATGTCGCCTTTATGAGTTTCTTATCCCTTAACTGTTACTTTGGCACATACTCGTATAATCTGTTCTAAAAAATAAATATCATTTTTCCTAATTATAACAGTTTTACGGAACTGTTAAATATATGTTTTGGAAGAGTATTGAATCTTTAGTTATTTTATCATTATTTTTTATATAAATATCGAAAATTTGGCTTGAAAAATTAATATGACTATAATTAAAAGTGGAGGATTATTTGCATTTACATGCAAGAAACTTGTTTTTGCTATTTAAATTTACAGCGTAAATAACATAGCAAGTAATTGCTTACCCAATTAATTCCTTCTTGTTAAATTTATTGATTTGTTAAGTTAATTGTACTAATGACGATTTTTGTTTAGATTTTTCTTTTCCTTTAGTTTTAGGCAATTTGCCATATACAGACAAAGTAGGCAGACAGAATATAATATTATTCCTATGAACATCAATTCTATAAGACACTCCGTTCTCCGTTTTACTGGTACGTGTATTACTAACTAATAGTTATATTATGATTCCCTTCAATGATTCAGAAAGATTCAGAAAGTTATATTCTATGCGTAAGTTAAATGAAAACGTTATTTTACTACGAAGTAAACCACAAACTTTCGCTAAACCAAATACAATATTACACCTCGATTGCGGTTCACTAGTAATGAATCATTCGATTATTTATTTTATTTGGATAGAAAAGCCTACACAATATAGGTATCTTTAGTTTAACTTGTAAAACAATGTTTTTTTTATATATTATGGTTGTATCAGTAAAATGTATTGATAATATTGTTTGATTCAGTCATTTAAATTCTTTTTTTATTGTGATTTATTCAATTGACTCGTTAAGTTTATTATTGTTAAGTTAATTAGAAGATATTATATTCGTTTATTTTCGTCCCAAGTCGAAGTTTAATTATAAAAAAAGTAAGAAATTTTGACACTTTTGAAATGTTGACTTCTATTTGAAGCTATCGATGATTCTCAAATAATAATTATTTATTGAAAAAAGATTTTTTAAGCAGTAAATTTAAAATTTTTTGGGTAATTATGTAGCTTTTATAGGAAAACAACATTAATCCTAGGGTATAAATGTCTAGTTAATGGCGTTAGCGCTAATACTAAAAGACATTAAAACAAAATGTGATGGCATAATTATTATTGGAAAGTTGTGTGCCTTTTCTTACACCATACATCATTTTGTTATATCTACTTAAGGCTTGAAAGTCGTCCTCCTGTTTGATAATAAGGTACTTTGTAATAACGACAATGTAATTATGTATCACTGATAGAGTTGACATGCTTAGCATTACTTATACTTAGCATTTTCAAATGAGATGTAATTTTTTTTTAATATTGTGGCCTTCTTTAACACGTGATACTGTGGATTGACTCCCAGATTTTATCTATTCAAATATAGACAAAAATTTATATATTTTTTTGTATAAATGTTCCCCTAGATTTAAAATTTAAATGAACTATTAAAACTACAAATGCATGCGGAGTGGATGGTTGTGGGTTCGATCTCCACTCGGGAGAGAGGAGGAGGAGCGTTAAAATCCGTCACCCAATACGTGCAATGCCTCAAATTCTAATGCAAAGCTATTTTATAATAAAATGTGAATCTAAAAAAAATAAAAAAATATATACTTGTTATTTATACAACAAGTATGTAAACGTCTACGTAACTGGTGACTCATCCGCGTTCTGATTTCCTAATAACGTTCAATTGGTGACAACTGTGATTAAGTATGTTCGTGCATATTCTTAGAACAATTGCCTCGATATACGTTTTAAAGGACGTCAGTTCAGTTTGCGGTTTTTTTATGACGTCACTTTTATTTATGTGGAATTATTGTTGATTATATTATTTTTAATATTGTTATTTTATTATTACTTTGTTCTTTATAATTATAATTATCTGATTTAAATTAATAATTAGCTTTATTCTGTATCCCGCAGATAGCAGGGTAGGCAGAGGGAATTTAATGTTAAGACTCTCCGTTCGTCAATTTCCGCCGAATTCTGGAAACTCAATGCCTCCCTTTGCTTTGACAGAAATTAATAATATTCTCAATTTTTCTTTATATTAAAACATTGTATTTATATGGGTCGTTTAATCAAAGTCAAGTCAAGTCAAAGTCAA
>FASU01012037.1:426-11303 GCA_001486225.1 Heliconius pardalinus sergestus | reverse complement strand
CGACAAATCGATTAGAATATCTATCAATCGATTTACGATAATATACAAAATCGATACATATGAAGATGTTCCATCAATTTTTCTGTTAAGTAGTGTTGTTATAAAATCGGTTATTTAATAAAATTTTCGACGAGAAAATTAATATTTCAAAGCAATTTTCATTAATTTACGCTAACAGGATTTTTTTTAGTGAAGCTATTAGGCTGTATCAGACACATAGCAGGGTAGGCAGAGGGAACTTGGAAACCTAGTGTTACAACACTTCCGTTCCCTACTTTCCACCGAATTCTGGAGGCATTGCGTATTGGTGGCTGAACCCAAATCAGCGCTTTGTCTCGTTATCAGAGCCAAATGAAAATAATTGATTTTATTTTCTCGAATTGGACGAGAACTCACAGCATGTCACAAGAATGTGCCCATGCACTACCTCATGATATATAAAATATTTCTAAGATAAATCGATTTGATTAATCCAAATCTACAAAGCATATTAATGAGTGATAGAATCGATTAACATATTCGGACCATAAATTGATAATTTGATATTTATAAAATAATTTGTCGAAACAGTTATCACTATGACCTTTTTGCTAATTAATAACTTGAGTCGACTAGTCGACAGTCAGTGGAATGGATTGTTATTTATAAATATTTTCATTTCTTTGTTCTGGTAATAAGGTAAGTTTCACCAATCAAAACTCAACACGCACAAATTAGTGGAAATTGGGGATGGAGTGTCTTAACACTAGGTTCCCTCTGCCTATGCTGCTATATGCAAGATACGGCGTAAAGCGGAAAAAGAAACTAATCGACAATAATCGACATTCAAATCCAAATTAATTAAATAATCGATATAGCTGGTTAAATCGATAATCACCCCCACAAAACGGTATACAGATAATATTAAACACTTACACTAACACTACAATGAAGCGGGTACAAAAATATTCTATTATTAAGTAAATATCATTATAATTAATCATAATAATAAATGTAGCTAGAACCATTTTTGGTTAATTACATTTAGTTATTTAAAGACGACTTTACTTTATTTAAAAGAATTCCATCTTTCATATTTTTTTCTGTCTTTTTTCTATCAATTCGTCAAACGTGTTAGTCTTCTACTTGCATTCATTACGATAATTAATACAGATGAAATGACAATTTATGTTCGTATATCTTAATTTTTATTATTTCTTTTAATTGAATTCATTCTATTGAGTTAACGTTAATTAAGGTCTTTGGGTTTGACCGCTAGCATATGGGATATCAATTAAACATAATTATTTAATTAAATCATTCACAAAGTCACTATAAAATCATTTTTCAAAGTCATTATAAAATCCTTTTTAGTCTAGTTTAGTTCAGACTAAAAACACCTTTATATTACTATCTATATACACAAAAATAATGTGATAAAAAACAAACTATCATTGAATATGAAAAAAAAAATAGCATCGATTAGAACCAAGATCGATTTTCAAATCGATTTAATATTAAAATTTTATATACAATACAAATCTATTCAACAATACAATTATTATATTTAAGATATATATTTTTTAAAGTTACACACTGATAAAAAATGAAAACATAAAACAGAAAATTTAAAGATTTAAGAAAATTTAAAAATTTTAAGAAAATTTAAGATACAGAAATTTATGTATATTTAATAGTTTGTAAACCGTTTGAGCAATGGAAGGTTACAAGTTAAAATAAATGCTTCAACTGTAATCGAACCCGCAATATTGTCATAGAAATTAAGGAATTTGTAAATTAATTGGCTATTTTAATGAACTTGTAATGAAAAATATATAAAAAATTAAATTGTCTGTTCTACTTTTATATCGATTTCTCGATATATCGATGTATACAAATTATAGTGTTTTCAGCTTTTAAATAATATGTATAAATATGAACATGAAGTAAAAAAACCGACCCAGTGCAAGGCGTAACCGCGCACGAAGGGTTCCGTACACACATCTATAAAAACAGCAAAAATCACATTTCTTGTATGGGCCCTTGAAATATTTATTTTATTTTAATTATTTATTTTTAAAGTGAATATATAACTGGATATTCTATGAATATTTCAAGGATTTACCTGTTGCCGTTATCAATATCAGGCAAAAATGAGTAAAAATCTCACATTTGTCGTATAGGAGCCTCTTTAAATTATAATTTTATTGTTTTTTAGTATTTGTTGTTATAGCTGCAACAGAAATTCATCTTCTATGAAAATTAAAACTGTCTAACTATAACGATTCATAAGATACAGCCTGGTGACAGATGGACAGATAGCCAGACAGAAGGACGGATAGCGGAATCTTAGATAGTCTTAGTTCTTCCATAGATATATAATTTATCTTATTCTTCCATAGTCTTAGTTCTGCCATAGATATATACAACGGCATCTCAAGAACGATCCCAGACGTGAGGGCGGTTTATAATACGGACCTTAGTAATAAGGTTCTGTTTAATGCTATTGGTACGGAACCCTAAAAAACCTATAAAACTATATAATGGCATGGTTTTTTCATATATTTCTTAAACATGCAACTTTTTATTATGTCAAAGTTTATTAATGACATAAACCAACTGATTGAATGATATTTTAAGTATAAAAGGAATGTAGTCATTCAATAATTAGCTACATATATTACGAATGTTTTATTTAACGAAATGTTATTCGACGGCATATCGACCATTTTTTTTTACTGAGAAAGTAAAAACGAATGATTAAATATATTTCTTTTTCATTCAATATCTAACTACTTTAAAGAAATAACTAACAAAATTTTATGGGAGACTGCTGTTTGATTTTTAAAGTAGCTGGTTTTTTTTAAATAAAGAGAATAAAAGAAATTTAAATATTATATTTACTGCTACTATAAATATCATATATTTTGCTATAAATCTCTAAATTACACACTGAGATCTCAAAACTTGTGTAATGTTATTTTAAATTTAAATAAAGTCGATAAGCAATAAAGAAACAAAATAAAAAAAACAACCAGCAGTCGCCATTTTATAATATCGAGTGATATAAGCTGATATGCGAATACATGGCGGCCAACTTAAGTGTTTAATATCAAAATACGTATAAAATAAAACTATCATATAAAATTCCGCCTAAATACTCAATTACACAAAATGTTATGCTGTGGAGACACATTTAGAAATAAAATTCGACATACCAACTAACTCAATCAAACGTACCGAATAACGAACAAAAGAAATTACTGTTCATGTCTGTTCATTTATAATCCATGATGCTACTGACAAAACGAAAAAACTACAACACTACCATTTCAAAACTAAAATTTACTTAAAACAAAAACATCTCCAAAGCAGTTCAATCCGGTTTCAACCGGTTTGGCATGCGTCTGCCAAAAACCAGTATCATTGTAGCAAGCTGTCGCTATTTGGAAACGAGGCGAACGCGGCAAACGCGGGAGAGGGGGTTGCCGTCCCGTTTGCAGGGAAAAAGGATCCTGCATTGCCATTGGTTGGAGCTACGGGGAATCCTGATATCTGATTGGTTGTAAAGAGGGCGCTTGGCACCTGATTAGCTAAACCGGGGTTTATTTTGTGGGCTGGGCTTGCTGGATTCGATTTCAATTGGTTGATAGAAAGAGGCGGCGCGGCGCGAGGGGAACGGGGACCTAATAAATTGTCAACGTCGATGTTAACGCCGGTGTCGGCCCAAGTGGAGCCTAATTTCAACGCGGGCTTCGCCTGCTGGGGCAGTGGTAACGGGTTCGATGACAACGGCTGGAGCAGGCTGACCGGTGTTGGTTGGAGGCCTGCAATCAATTTTTATAGTGATTTCTTTTTAAACAAATAAATAACACACTATGTTATATAATATTTATTTTAGAAACTATAACACAATATGATCTAGTAACTTTTTGTAAAAATTACAACTGTCAAAAAATGTAGAAAATTACCTACCATTATCATACCACCTTCTTATCGTAATAACAATTATATATATTGAAACAATGTTCATTGAAACACTATTTAGTTAAATTTATAAGATCTACTTAAATGGAAAAGAAAACAACCGTTATTTTTGTTTATATATATGTGTGTGTGTGTGTGTGTGTGTTTATGTTTATATGTAAAAAATATACGTGACTCAATAAAATACCATATTAAAGAAAAAGAACATTTATTCTTAGTTACCGAATGCGGTGGGTATAACATATAGAGTTATGTAGAATTACAATTAGCTTACTTTATTTTAGGCTATAATCTAACAAGTCATTTGACTAAATGCTTATATATAGCTAGCTAACTTACAGTTAAATTTCTAGTTAGACTTAGATAGAAATTTAGGGCCGCAGGGAATTGAAAAAACAATAAGCTATTTAGGAAAACACATTTCGATTGAAATCAACTTCAGAGATAATTCTTATATATCTTAAATCCTTAATTAATTAGTCTCTTGAGTTAACCAAAGAGATTCCATGAAAATCTGGTATCCATGAGCAACACTAATGAAAATTAATGACATTTTAATGTGAAAATAGAGAAACTCATCTTCAATAATGTCGAATGTTTAAAATATTCAAACAACCATTTTAATCACCCAAAAGTTTCTCCAAAAGCACCAATATCTCAGTGGCGAACTGTGCGGGCTCAGAGTGTGGTCCTCCCAAACGGTCAGTAAGTTCGAGACTGGTTAGAGTATCTACCAACCAAGATGTCAGTTCCATCATCACATCGTAATACTCGCCTTTTAATAGCGATTCCGGTAAAGCGATAGCTATTGAAGCTATCAATGAGATAACCGCCATTTGTATTGAAGGATCCGGTGAGAAACGCAAATAAAGAACCATTTGGAGTATTTCTCGACAGTAAATTGGACATTTTGGACAGTTTTTGGAAGCCAAGATCAATATACCGACAGCCGATAAATATCGAAGTAGCAGTAGATTATCGATATCTTGTTTTGTATTGTGATAGCTCAAGGTCAACTGCCGGTAACCAAACCCACTGATAAGTGGATAAAAGAAATGATCAGAAACTGCAGCAAATAAATTTTTCTTCGCTTTCGACAAATGGTGGGGTCGTTTCGAATGGAAATATTTAGTTTTTTTCAATAGACGTTTACGTAAAGCCTCTTCTCGGGCCGCCTCTTTGCTGATTAGTTCCGGTTTCTTCACTGGTTTCTCTTCAACATCGGTTTTCACGTCAGCAATTTTTTCCGCGGCTTCTGTTAAAACGTCTAGCATAAAAATTTTTGTTGCTATCGAATACCGGCCAATGTCCGAGTGTATTTCCTTACATAAATACTCCGCTGAGACTTTCGGATGACTGCAGACTATTAGGACCGATGTATTTAACTTTATAGCACTAAAATTCTCCACATGGAATTTCTCTTCCAAATGAACAAATATTTCTAGAAGTTCAACCGCCAATTTGGGATCCTCAGTATTAAGTTGTCTGTTGACCAAATCCTCAGCAGCTGTTAAGGCAATTTCAAAAGATTCTTGATCTTTCGCTTCATTTATAATTTCTATGAGATCTCTCAAGTATTTGGGCTTTTTCTTGGTAGCTACAGGAACATCATTGCTCATATCATAAGGTTGTAGATCATCATCTGAATCGAGATCCTCATCACGATTTCCTTTCCCTAGAGCATCTAACTTTGCCGATATAATAGTTTTGACTATTTCTTTTGTTTGTTGCGGCCCTTTAACTGCACACGTCATTATTGTGTTCTGTACCAGTTTCTCCACTTGACCTGAGTGAACTTTCTCCGCTATTTCATCTAATGTCTCTTTGAGATTGATTTGCCTTACATCTACATTAAGTATCTTATCTTTATCGTCGATTAAACATCTACGAGTGATCGCTTGTAACGTATTATAAATATCTATACACTGTTGTCCTAGCTCCTCGAAATCAAAATTCAAGCAATCGACCGCTTTTTTGTCCGAATCATCCACTTCAACGAGCATTTTGAATAAAATCTCAATAGTCGCCATTCCTACACATCGAAATTCTTGAGATATGACATCTAAATGTTTGGACATGCCTTTGTATAGTATTTTTTTCATTTCCGAAAGATCCCAAGTGTTTTTCCTCGTTCGCCAAATGACTATACGATATTTAACGGCAAGGATTAACAAAATGGAAGTGTGCATATGATGGTCAATGTTGGCAACATTGTTTAAATGTACATCCGACCATGTTTTACACAACTTATATACCAAATCGGTCAACATCTGTACCGAGTTTTTGCTAGTCGATATATAATAAACGAGATTCTCTTCTACGGTTGTATCTCTAAAATCTTTAGGATGTACATAGAAAGGTATCCTAAAAGTTAATATATCGTGCCAATCTTTGTTCGTATCTATATTATTTCCCAGAACGTTTTTTATCGATTGATCTTTAATTTTGTAATCTATTGGACTTCGTTTGAGTAAAAGAAGCGCTAATTTATCGATTGCTTGTCGATTTAATCGATTTAATAACATTTGTATCAATTTCCGTCGAACAAATCTACATTGGTCTGTGTTTTCTGGATCTGTCCAAGCGATTAGAATATCGATTAACTTATAAACACCTTGAGTGTTGCTTAAACTGTAATTAGTTATGAATTTAGACATTAAATGCGATAAATAACTGAGATCATAGTGTGTTCCTTGATGGAAGCTGCACTCGGACATAAAATCTATACATCGTATCATGTGAAAAATAAGATAATACGAATAGTTTTCGTGGGAGTACTCTTTAGGGGTTTTAGTTTTGAGTGCATTAGCCACTCTCTCGGGCACAGTGGTCAATAGTTGTACATAGGTTTCCCATTCGTGTTGTAGTACATATTTATTATTGTCGTTCATAACTAAGCTACTACAATCAATAATAGATGCTAAGATGGCATCACATTTTGCATATTTCAACGTAATATAAGCCAACGCTTCCAACACAGTGGAATTCCTTTCCTCCTTTAAGAATCCACACAAATTAATCAATATTTCGTGACTTATAGCGAAACTCTCTTCCACTGTAAATAAGGCGGAGACTTCTTCGAAATCTGGCCACTTTGGTAGCAGAGTGCGCACTACTCTACCCAATAGGTTTGCATATTCACTTCTAAGCGGCGGAGATAATATCACTTCATCCAATCGCGTGAGTTTCTGCACGGAGACGGGTCCAGGCAGCAGACGGAGTACGTCATCGAGAGCCGACGCGAGCTCGTGATTAGTCGACCGCTGAGACTCCCCGCCTCCGCAAGCCACGCCCATTGCGCGCATGGCCGCCAGCAGCCCTGTAAACACAAACACCTGAATGTGCCCAAAGGAAAACGATTCAACGTCCACCGCAGTACAACTATTGTTCACATAAATTTATATATAAGTCACATATATATTTTGTTAGGAGGCCTTATTTATAAGTGTTTTTTTGAGGCTATATATGTCTCATATTAATGAGACCAGAAGTAATTTTCATATTTATTGCTTTCATTATCAGTTATTACATTGTTGTAATAACAGTGCTTGTGCACTTTTATATAAAAGTAATATTTTTTTGATAACGTTTCAGATTTATTCAAATGGAAGAATAATAATAAACTTTTTACATACTTCAGCCATAATAATAAGTAAATCTACTATTACATTTATTAATAAGGCCATTTTGTGTGTATGTGTGTAAGTGTATGTAATGTATGTATAATTTAATACATAATGTCTCCACATCATGAAATCGTTTAAGGACTATTTTATTTCCATTTAAGATAAATGTTTCCTTCAATTAATACTATTTATTTATATGTATATTCATATCTTAGACTTCATCTGTAATTTATTAAATTAAATCGCAATTTATTAATTATTAGTTATCACTCTACATCTCAATCTGTTGGTAAAAAACATAAAATTGTAACTCTATTCTAAAACCAAATCAAGTAATATAAATTATCACCCTAAGAGGTTTAAGGAATGTGATGGGGATGAAAATCGAGTGTATGTTTATTCTTCTCTGGAGGAATGAAATTTTAAAATTTCTGAAACACTAATATTTTTAAACAACCAAAATCGATTTATTTGGCAGGAGAATAAATTATTTATTAAATCTTTTTTTAAAACCGTTATTCATACCATTTAAAATGTCAACACTTTGTAAAATGTTTCAATATATTCCCAAATCTTCCGTAACCCAACACCTACCCCCATTATATGCGCCACCTACTTCCCGTAATAACACTAGCAAAAAACCCAACCATTTTTCTTACAAAAAAACAAAGACACCATCCTGTAGGAACAGGCGAAAGCGTAGCAAACTAATAGCTTAGTGAAACCACAGTCAGATGGAACAGTGGATCCACTGGTAGTCACTTGCACTGGTTGTGGGTTCAATTCTCACTAATGAATGGATGACTCCATGAATGAATAAATATTTTCATTTCTCCAATACACAATATCTCAAAATAAGATTAAAATGGAGATTATGTTTTTCTAAAAAAAATTGCAAATAAATATAAAAACCAACCCACCTGTACTAACAGGCTGCAACGTAGCAAATTGATCGCTAAGCGAGTCCACTGTCAGATCGAACAGCGGGTCTACTGGCACTGGCATTTGCACTGGTTGTGGCACTGATTGTTGGTTGGCGGAGAGTGTAGAGTTCATGTTAGTTAGTGGCGATGATAGTTCCGAGAGAAGATCCAAGTTTGAAGATGGTACTGAAATTGTATGGAAAATGTGTTTTATTTTTATATATATATATATCTCAAAAATTCGGCGGTGCGTGGGGAAGAAAGTGTTAAGGCACTAAGACACGAGATTCCCTCAGCTTACTCTTCTATATACGGAAAGCGTGAAGCATACAGCTACATATACATACTATTTCAGAAAATAGTATAAAATTTTAACGGGTTGGGACTCGAACTCGCGCCTCTTGTTAACCGTCCAAGCACTCTGACGACTAAGCTATACATTCTTATTTCACCTTTATATACCTAAAAAAATAATTAAGATACGTCAACAGTTTAGACGTAGGATTTTGTTTTTCATTTCACGTCGTTTATCCAAACTGTAATAACTGCTATATTACGTGTGACGCAGTTACGCATAGATACCAATAACGTAAACACTTACTTCTACAAAAATACTACTAAAGGTTAAACAACATTGAACTTTGCCGCCAATACCTACGCCTTGCCACATATACTGGTACAGTAATATTGTCAGTAAGGCACGTATAGTCATTAGTATTGTGTGTGCGGCCAGTTGTCAATATCATTATAGATTTGTAGAAATTCTGTTTTTGCCACGACAGTATCGGGGAGAGGCATTTCAATTATTTTGTCGTATGCGGGCGCACGCAACAGAGGTAATTGTACTAAAGGGACTAACATTCTTCACCATGGTATTAAGCAGTGGTTAGTTGGATTCAATACCTTTGTCATTTTCCCCATTTTCCACCGAATTCTGAAGGCATTGCATGTTTCGATTAACAATTAACTATGAACTTGAACTTACCAGCACTAGTAACATTATTATTGAAAGCACTTGTGAAGTCAGCAAACGCATCACTGGGGGCTGAAGTGAAGGCTTGTGAGAAGTCTGTGAAGTCGGCCTCCTTGGGGAGTGAAGTTGGTTCTTCAGCTCTGTAGTTTCATATATAAAGTACATAAATAGTTTGTTTTTCCATTTTTCAACCAAAGCAAGAATTTATGAGGTGAGTTATATGTCAAAAATAATAATAAAACTTCCAACATTCATTATCTCGAAAAATATTTTTACACCGCCGCACCTCTACATACAAAGCAAAAATTTTTCAAACGTTTTATACGAACAATCTTTCCTAAAGAATGTTAGTAGTATTATAATATTTCGTTATATTTTAAAAATGTTACAGACATTCCTTACCTCGGATCAAAATCATCTTCAACTAACGCGATATTAGCATTAGAATTGCCAACATTCGCATTAACATTAGCAGTATTAACCGGAGACGGCGCCGGACACGTTTTGAACAGATCATCTAATAGTTCTTGTGAATTATTATTTGTGTTGGCAGCATTGGCGGTTATGTTCGTTATGTTGGCAGTATTGTTGGTACTTGTGTTGGCAGACTTGCCGTAGGACGCTGCTGCACCTGGAATTTAAAAAACAATTGGAATCAATTATTTATTATTTTCATTTCCTCGCTCCGGTGATACAAAACGCGTTGTTGAGCTCCATCATTGAACACGCGATATCTGGAAAATTGAGCGTAAAGTAGGTAACGGCGTGTTTTAACATTAAGTTCCTTCTGCTTAACCTGGTACATTTGCGATACAGCATGAAGCTTAAAAATACATAACAACAAATTGTACTGTTTTTTACAATCTCAGTACAAATTTAAACATATATACTACTAATTGTCTTATTTTTTACAATACTATTATGATGGAACTGATTTAAAGCAATAAATGTGGGTTGGCATAACTTTTTTCAGTGTTACAGTATAACCCGGATTTAGCAGGATAGATAGAAAGAACCTAATGATTCAATTAAATTTTTATTTTATAATAAAAAAACATAAGTACAACATAACTTAAAACTAAATTCCCACGGTTCTCAAAAATCACACAAAAAAATCAAATACCAAAAATAAAAACTATTTTACATATTCAGTATCTATATAATATTGTAAAGGTAAAGAAATTCTTGGTGTAATAGTAATAGATTAGAGAATCTCATGAATGGTTCAAATTGAAAAGTCCTTTGGTGTTGGATAGTTCATTTATCGAGGAAGGTTATATAAAAAATTCACACAAACAATGTATCTTACCCGCTCGGCGTTTAAGTACTATTTACGGAAAATTATTATTGTAGTTATTATACTAAATAAATTGTAGTTTAAACAATATA
>FASU01012033.1:1254-11954 GCA_001486225.1 Heliconius pardalinus sergestus | reverse complement strand
CTTAAAAATATTTAATTGAAGACATGGATTGTTAAAATTCACCCTTAAATACGCAAGCGAAGCTGCGCGCGTCCGCTAGTATTAATATAAAAGTATAGTATGTATGTAGTAGGTTAATGAGAACTTTTAAGACTTTGAAGGCACAGCTATTATAAGGCAAATAAAATAGTAATAAAATATTTATATCAAATATAATTTTTAACTTGCAAAAAACAAATACATTAAGAATTATAATGAGAAGTAATGCTTAACATTTACAATATAAATACATTTACAAAATTGTTATATTGTGCTATACATATTACATATATTATGATACATAGCTTATTACATTTTTTTCAGTCACATATAATGGGGAGTTGTCTTCTTGGCATATCTTTTATATCTGAAATAAATAAGGTTCATTAATTTTTAAATAAATTATTTTAATACTAGAGCATAACATACACTGCATAAAAAATACAATAAAACAAGTTTGCCTCAACTAAAATAGAATTAATTATGTAAATTAGATATTGTGTAAACTCAAAATACTTACATTAACACACTAAATAAACTCGTTTCTTGCACGCTGTCTCGCATATTTACCTAAGTATGCCAGAATACCTACTACAGCTATGCCAACACCTAAAACTGTAGCTAAGAAATCGCCAAAATCGTAACTTCCTGCCGCCTCCACATTGCTAATAGCTAGTAAACAAAATACTAGAACAAAAACTTGCAACAACATTTTTAGGCAGGAACTTAATTGGTGAATTTATTATTGAATAGTAAATTTATACAGAAAACAGAATACAGGTAGTGAGTTTTACATTTATATGCGAATTGTCATTGTCAACAATTAGATGTCAAATTTGTATAGGGTTACCATTTGTATGTTAAACTACCGAACGGTGGTTAAATGTTTGAGTCAATTTTCCTATTATATAAAATTATCTCTTTCTTGCTATACAGTCTCCCTGCAATTGTTCTCCATACAATCAGATATTGGTGAAGTATTTAGTGCTCAATTGGTACTTTCAAAACGCCTAAAGAACAAAACGAAATTAAGAACAGAACAGTGGTCAAATTCCCATATCTTAAGAGAATATTGATCTTAGTTGAAACTTTGTATTCGAAATGATATTATGTTTTTATTATTATAATGATATTATGTGATAAAACAATAGTGTCCTTTACTTACCATACCGTAATGTGTCCATTATTATAAATTTCTATATTTTTATTTATACTCTGTAACTTTATCAACTGGCAATATTTAACATTTTGTGAAGTGTATATTGACATTTAGTTGAGTTTGACGTTTTGTAAGCTGTTGTTGGTTTTATTGAAAACATCTAATTTCTCAATTTTAACCTAAATTATATTATGCAGTGCTAACGACTAGTTAAACTATTATTGATATATTTAATTTAGTAATTACGGTTAAGTGATGATAAAGTTTCTTTATTTATATAACATATAGAATAATATATCCAAAATGAGTTATAATTCGAATGGAAATAAAGGCTTTGGTTTCGCTGGGTTTTCAATGCCCAAACGAAACCCGTCTAACATGTCATTGCATGCAGTTCCACCACCTCCTGCTTCGATGCACGCTGTTCCTCCACCAGCTTCTGGTCTCTCTAAGCAAGGGTACTCTACCATGAACTCCATTACTGAAACAGCAGTCACCGGTAATCTAGGGTCAATTGGGAAAAGACGAGCAAAAACTGAAGATGAGTAAGTGATTTCAAGCAATATAATATAGAAATTAACTGTAATTATATATTTAAAATAATAAATGAAATATGTATTATTTTTAGATATTTTGATGAAGATGAGGAACCTCCCACCCCAGCTCTGGCATATATTCCTGCACCTGGAAGTCCTACTTTTGAAGCTACTAGTTCTAGGGTAAGGGAAATACAAAAAGTTTCTAACAATTTAATAAAAATTAAATTCCAAAAATGTAAATATACAATAAAATTGTATAGTTAATAATTGGGTATAACTGTTGTTACGCAGTAGGACAGTTTTTGTTTAAAAATACTCAATAGTGGGAGTGATTATATATATTTTCATTTCTTAGGTTTAGTAGACAAAATGCTGCACTGAGTTCCACTACTTCACATGAAGTGTCTTAAAAGTTGAGCAGAAAGTGGGTAATGGAGTGTCTAATGCGAGATTCCTTCCACCTGTTATGCCGGAAAAAGCATGAAGCTATAAAATATTTAATAATCAGATTTTTTTATTTTTATAAATTTTATATGCTTATGTAATATTTCTTCCTAACAAAGGCAGATGATGATGAGGAGGATCCTTTAGACGCATACATGGCAGGGCTAGAACAGCAAGCAGCTAAAGACCTTAAGACCAGTAAGGAAAATGAGGTTAGCGGCAAAGACACTGCAAGAGGCACAAGGGGTGATATTGATGATATGGACGATGAAGAAAGTTATTATAAGTTAGTAAATTTTTTAAATTTACTTTGGCAAGAAATGATTTTAATTTTTTTTAATGTGATTAAAATATTTATTTAAAAATTTAAATTATTATACACTTAGAAAAGTAAATAAACACCTTGTTATCTTTTGTATTTAAATGTGAAAGAAAACAGGTATAATGTGAATTACTTTATTAATGAGGCTCATGGTGCAGGGGCACAAATATGTAACCCACCAGCAAATGCGACAGCTGTGGGTTCGATTTCCACTTGAGGAAATGAAATATTTAACACTATTTACACTAGGTTCCCAGGTTCCCATTGTCTACCTTACTATGTTTGGAATACAGTGTGAAGCCAAAAAAAAGAAATATCAATTTACATCAAATATTTGTCTAAGCTTAAGCTTCAGTTGTCCCTAACATTGCATTAACTACTGCTTCCACTGCTCTAGCTAATATGGCTCCACAAATATAATCTAATCAATTAGTGCCGTTTATACAATTTTGTCATTTACAATACATTATTAGAGAGATGATCTATTCTTTAACTGAACTTAAAAACACATACAAATAAGTGTAATTACAATAACACTTGTCATTTGTCACTCAATTCATGTTATCAATTCTTATTAATATCTCCAGATACATGGAAGATCATCCGCTAACAACACAAGACGACGGTTCAGATGTAGAAATAGAGTACGACGAAGATGGAAACCCCATACCACCTCCAAAGAAGAAGTTCATAGATCCCCTTCCACCCATAGACCATTCAGAGTTTGAATATGAACCATTTGAAAAGAACTTCTACACTCCACATGCTGATATAGAGAAACTTGATCATCAGCAGGTTGAGGAGTTGAAGAAGAACTTGGGGGTTAAAGTGAGGGTTATGTTTTTATTTATAGCTTTATGCTGTACAGCTAACTTCAGGGTGGTCACAACTTGACGGTACCGTAATGTCCCTCATACTTTATCCTATTACAATAGGATGGCATACATATCTCATAGTGCCAAAAAACTATATACTTATAATCAACATTATTTAACATGCTTGGGTTGGGGGTATCGTGGCGCAGGAGCACAAGTGTTACTGTAAACGCGACGGTTGTAGGTTCGATGCCATTTGGGGGAATGAAATCGGAAAATAATCAATAATACAATTAAAACAAAAGAGATTTTTCAAAAAATGGGAAAGTGATTTCTTCAAACAAAATCTATATTTATAATAAAATCGTAAGAGGGTTGGTGTCTGTACTTGGAAGACATTTAAAAAATATATATTATTGGGAATAATTATTAACCTAATAGAACCCAAAACAATGTTTTTTTTATTTTTTTGTCTGTTTGTCCGCTTGTCTGTGCGTTTGTTATCACTAATCTCAGAATTGACTTAACCGATTCGAAATCGGTATCGGTTCCGCATTTAGATGCGGTATTTTAATTATTTTTTTAGGAATAGGTTTGAAATATTTTTTCCTATATACTGCTCCCATGAAAGGGGCGCAAAGGCTTCCAAGTATATAAAAATATACAGGTATATAAAATTATACAGGTATATAAAATGAATGTCTCTGTGTACGTTCTTTATAGAATCGTAAACTATGCATTTGATCATGTGATGATCTTTAGCAAAGTTTTTGTGCATGAGCCCAGGGAGGTTTCTGAGTTGGTATGACCAGTTTTTTTGGAATGAGCAAACTCAATAGAATGACTCAAAATGAATTGAATATTTGTGTAATGTCTTTCCTTCAAATTTATTTTAGTCGGTGGCGTGACAACGTGCTCAGGGTACAACTAATATTTAATATTTTCATTTCCTTCCTCTCATAGCAAGAGCGACGGTGTGATCCGTAACTCAACACCTAATGCCTCAAGAACTCGGTGGAAAATAGAGAATGAAAGTGTCATAATAACGGAGTGTCTTAACACAAGTTCCTAGGTTCCTTCTGCTCACCTTGCTATGTGCAGGATATTATAAAAAAATATATATTCAAACAGATAACAGGCCCAGACCCTCCAAAGCCAGTCAGCAGCTTTGCCCATCTCGGCTTCGATGAACAACTAATGAAGGTGATACGAAAGTCGGAGTATACACAGCCAACGCCCATACAGGCTGCTGGTATACCGGCTGCATTGTCGGGAAGGGATCTTATTGGTGAGCTAACCGTTTATTTTTCTTTTTTGTTACGTTTTAATAGATATTTTGTTTGGATGGAAAGGTAGTAAGTTTTTTATAATTTTGAGATCACTCTGTATCATAATTTTTTTTTCCATTTTATACCTCCTTTTTTATGGTTTGTTAATTAAATTCAAGGAAACATAAATATACAAATAAATAATTAATAAATAAATAGGATTTGAATTAATATTCAACTTTGCATTAAGAAACAATATAGTGCGATAGTCGGGGTCAGCGTGTGATTGTAAACGTGGCTCTTGTAGGTTAGATTCCCACTCCAGAAAATGAAATATTTAATATTTTCGTTTTTAAACTGAATATAGGGCAATAATGTAATATTTTTCCTTTATTTGCCAGGTATTGCTCGTACGGGTTCAGGCAAAACGGCAGCGTTTCTATGGCCTTTGCTAGTTCATATCATGGATCAGAAGGAGTTGGCGCCCGGAGATGGACCTATCGGACTCATATTGGCACCTACTAGAGAATTGGCTCAGCAGGTATATTTTTTATACATTATCTGTTGTTTTTTAAATAACTTTAGTTTTTTAGAGTAACTGGGCTAGTGGTCAATGGCATTTGGATAAGCAAATATCCATATAATCGAAGGTTCTAATTTTTTTGACATATTACTGTTGTCTGTACATATATTGTAAATGAAATAAAATTTTCAAAGTCAGTTGATTAATACTTATTGAGAAAATAGTTTCCCAAGTTTAAAGTGATACATTCCTATATTTAGCTAGTGAGTCCGTTTAATCGAGTCTCTTCTATGATATGCATATATAATTATATACGTATTCCTCTGATTCTTTGTCTTAACTGAGGCACAATTTGTCCAGGAGAGACTGAGAAAACTTAGTATTGAATTCCTCATTTTCCGCCGAATTCTGGAGGCTTTGCATGTTGAGTGGCGGAATTCAACGCCGAGCTTTGTCTCGACGCCGGAGCGAAAAAATGAAAATATTCAATTTTTTATTTCCTGGAGTAGGAATCGAATCCACAACCTGTGGCGTTTACAGTCACACTTGGTATTTTATATTCAATAAATATGGATAATCATAATTTGCATATTTCATTCATATTGAACGGTATATTTTATTGTAACTTTCTTAATACCAAATAGTAATAAATGATTTCCACCACCCGACACGCAATGCCTCGTAAATAGTGCAGTGCGTGGGGAACGAAGTGTATTAACAGTAGGTTCTATAGGTTGAACAAGAAAAGAATCTCATACATTATCAGTTTTATTTTTTTTTATTTTAGATATACATGGAGGCAAAGAAATTTGGCAAAGTATACAATATCCGTTGTATTTGCTGTTACGGTGGTGGCTCTAAATGGGAACAGAGTAAAGCGTTAGAAGGTAATTCTGATTATTAATTAGGCATATAATGTTAAGACATCAAAATCTGGTTTGGACTTTGACATCCTTATACTATGGTTATAAGTAAAATTATTCAAATTTCTCTTATTTAGTAAATTAAAACGCTTTGCATTCCGACACCCTATGCCATGTCCGTGAATGATTATATAATAATCGTTGGAGTATTATATGATGTGTGTACTAGGTTCTTTTTGTTGTTTTTATATTCTATACATCTATATTTTTATATTATAATACAAAGCTGAAGTTTGCTTAGTTGAACGCGCTAATCTCAGGAACTCTTGGTTGGAACTGAAATGTTCTGATTTGTATAGTCCATTTATCGTCCAGTTATATATCACGTTAATCGTTTTCATGTAACCTGCGGTTACAATCATCTATCGTACTTATGGTACGAATAGACTACCACAGCCATAGATGTCAGACATTAATGTATATACTGTTTACACATGTACTGAGTAGTCTCTATGGGTAAGTGTAAACTGATGAACTGATGGTAATGACCTTTTCAGAAAAGTTTTATACTAAACTAGACACTTGGACACAGCAGCTGATGTGACACCAATTATCGCGTCACAATAAATTTTGAAATTAGAGTCGTGTCCGTACGAAGACACTTGATGCAGATATTGAGTGTACTGTGTGTAGTGTCGTAGTCTATGCGTATCATTAGAATAAGTTATGTGTCATTTACAATAATTAATTATGTGTATTTGTCTACGTAAGCGAAGTTTTTTATAATGAAACTTTGAAAATTATGATTTTTTTTTCTTAATTTTTTTAAAGATGGTGCAGAAATTGTTGTGGGGACACCCGGCAGAGTGATAGATATGATCAAGTGTAAAGCGACCAATCTGCAAAGAGTCACTTATTTGGTGCTCGACGAGGCTGACAGGATGTTTGATATGGGTTTTGGTAAGTCAATGTTGTTTGTTTGTTTGTTATATTTTATGAAAATTTAAATATTATACGTATTTAGATTTTTTAATATATTTTTATTTTTTATGGAACATTTAAGATCATAACTTAAAGAGAACTAACTCTGAAATGGCTATATCTATAAGAAGTTTATAGATACTACACCATATTCAGGGAGCCATGAGATAAACAAACCAGAATAAGGTTATTTTATAGGTCACAATGAACGGAGTTAATATATATTATGAAAATAACTATGGTAGTAATGCACTAATAGCACTGTAAATAATACTATATAAACATGTCTGTATAACTTATATAAGTTTTTAAGATTTATTACAATTATTACAAATCCAAAACCATAAATGACTTAAATTATTTTCTTAATTGTATATTTAATAGTTGACATGTTAAAACATCCAAACACAAAACTAAAGCATCTTATTGTCAAACTTCGAATACATTTCAATACTAATAAATTATAGAGTGAATAATATTTTTTATTTTAGATTTCAATATAAATAAAGTTTATTTTAATTTTTAAATAAATATATATTTTTAAATTACTTGCAACCTTTTTTTATTATTTAGTTAGTATGATTTTTATCATGGAAAAGATAATATAAGACAGTACAGCTAACTGCTAGAAAGATTTATGGCGAAACCCTTTGCTACAAAAATTAAATAGAAATAAAAAAAGGCGAAATAAAAGGTTAAGATACTTTGTTTTCTTTTGTCATCACATTTTGTCTCACAATTAAATAAATAGATATAGTTGACTTCTGCTTGCGAGCATGTGTGCGTGTTCTATGTATGAATATGGTTCTTAAGTGCGTGTGTTACGTATGTGTGCATTTTATATATGAAGCGCACACGTGTGCATATATATAAAAGCTTCCACCTTCCCCGCCTCCGCAGAGCCGCAAGTGCGCTCAATCTGCGCGCATGTGCGACCGGAGCGGCAGGCGCTGCTTTTCTCGGCCACGTTCCCGCGCCGTGTGGAGCGCCTGGCGCGCGACGCGCTGCATGACCCCGTGCGTGTGCAGCATGGCGCCGCCGGAGAGGCCGCCAGGCTCGTCACGCAGAGGGTGCGGTGAGTGCTGTCTGTCTGTTACATACCTCTACTCGCCCTCGTGCGGTCGACCTGCGTGCACGTGCGGCCAGAGCGGCAGGCGCTGCTGTTCTCGGCCACGTTCCTAGGCAATATTAATTTTAGAAATGGCTCCCATAAAAAAGAGGGGTTATTTTTATCACCATAAGTTGTAACTGATTTTCATTAAATTCCGTCCGTGTCAACTTTCTTAGTTTTCTGTAAAATTATTGTTTATAATAATTGTCAACATTATTATGATTACAGAATATTCAACAAACCAGAAGAGAAGTGGCCTTGGTTATTAGAAAATTTAGTAGAATTCTTATCCGCCGGAAGTGTCTTAATATTTGTTACTAAAAAGGTAAATTACACTATTTTATAAATTAAAAATTATTTTAAAAAATAAAATTTTTCATCTTTTATGATGCAGTTAAAATCTAATCAATAGTTTTAAACAAAAATTTTGAGTATTTATAATATACTATACTAGCTTTGGATTCAAATATAATATCAAAGAATATTTATTAAATATTTTCCTTTTGCTGTTGTAATTGACATTAACATAATGAAATTTTATTTACCCAACTGGATAATGTGTTATGATTGTAGCAACAGGTATATCTAAATAACTTAAACTAAAGTTTACTTTTTGCCTACTTCTTCAATTTTAATCTAGATAACAAACAAATAAACTCCTCAATCAATTTTACCCGCAAATAACTAATATTCCAGTTGGAAGCGGAACAAACTGCTGCCAACCTTGGCATCCAGCAGTACGACGCGCTCCTCCTGCACGGTGACATGGAGCAGGCGGACCGGAACAAGGTGATCACAGCCTTCAAGAGACAGGAGACTAGCATTCTGGTTGCTACTGATGTTGCTGGTAAGATTATATTGATGTTATACACTTAATGAGTCATTCGTTAATACACTTATATATTAATTTCTGTCATTCATTTTCTGATTCATTTATTCACCTGCTCACTCATTCATACGTTCACCTAGTAAACATTTCCGGATTAGTTTGTTGATATATTTATTAATTAGTCTGGCCAGCAAATCATGGTTAAAAACCTACAGCTTTGTTTCTTAAGTCTTTTCAGATAGGAAAAACTTGTCTTTAATTATATCCAAGTTAGCACAAACGTTCTGAAAACTCTGTTTTCACAGAATAGATATAGAATAAGGTTCACCTTTATAGATTAAAATGGAAATTTTCTCAATTTATTTTTTAATTGGAAAAGTTTACGTATGTATGTATTTATTATTCATATTAGAGTATTTGGTTCAGATCTAATCATTCTAATCCCAATGAGCTCGTCTACAATGTTGGATATAGAGATATACAAATGTCGAGAAATTGTCTTAGTGGATGAGTGATCACATATATGGCTAATTGATCACATATGTGGATGAGTGGTCACATGTGTTGATGAAAATTTTTTGAAATTTTTTTGAATTAAGTTAGTAACATGTTAACGACAAGTTAGTGACATATTACCTTCACGTCGCCCAGCTCGGGGTCTCGACATCCCCCACATCCGCACCGTGGTGAATTACACGGTGGCGCGCGACGTGGACACGCATACGCATCGCGTGGGGCGTACGGGGCGTGCGGGCGTGCCCGGTACCGCCTACACGCTCCTCGCCCGGGACAAGGACAGGGAATTCGCCGGGCACCTGCTGAGGAACCTGGAGGGCGCACAGCAGGTATGTCACAGATGTTTACAGATGTTCACATATTTTAGTAAACATTCATATTCATTACGGATATTTATGAACTATAACACAGTTTCACTGGCAAAGTACAAAAATCACACACACGACGATATGTAGTAAGAACTTCTAACGTCAACATTTAACACAATATGTAATATGTATATAGTTTAGTCTTCTTAAGTACTGTAGTGGGCAATATCCAAAAAAATATCCAAGTTCTTTTGAATTATTAATATTAACTAATAATATACTTAATAGGAAGTACCAGAGGAACTAATGCAGCTCGCGATGCAGTCTGCGTGGTTCCGGAAATCTCGCTTCAAGAAGGGCAAAGGAAAGAACCTCAACATAGGCGGATGTGGATTAGGGTATGTGAGGCTGTTATTGTTTAGTTTTAAATATTTTTTTGTTTTTTTTATTTAATTTTGTTCCCGCATGTAGCATAGGTAAAGGGAGCCTTGTATTTAGACACTCTTCTCTCCACTTTCCTCCGAATTCTGGAGGCCTTGCTTTACCTCAACAGCAAAGCTAAGAAATGAAAATATTAAATATTTAATTTTTTCCAATGGGAATCGAATGCCGCGTTTATAGTCACATGCTTCTGCCCCTACCCAAATGGCAAGAAAAGTCTTGTATTTGTATTTAAACAAATACAGTTTTTAAATTTTCTCGACCGTATGAATTGAATATAGAGGTAGAAGTTATTCTGTTTATTTTCTGCATAAATATATTGCTAAGTGATCTTATGGGATTATTTGTTACAGTTTTTTTAAATTATTTTCCTATAACAATATTTATCTAAGTATCTTTTTAGTATGTGCACTCGACATACTAAAAAGATGACGACCACGACTCGTTGACTGTACCGTATTAATATACAGTTTAAAGATATTTATTTTTCAAAATGAAAGAACAGTCACTAACATGAGATTTTATTCAACCAAAATTTACAAAAAAGACCTTCGATTTTAAGC
>FASU01012010.1:1836-17485 GCA_001486225.1 Heliconius pardalinus sergestus | reverse complement strand
TCTATATTAAGGTCACCACGGAGATCATTTGCTGTAGGTACGTGGATCATCAAAAGTAGGTAATATCATCAGGCACTTCTATATTCCACTTCAATATCAAATGATTCCTGAAATTATATTTCATCGGACCATCGAATTTTATTTGATGAGTCGAATTCCATAGCTCTCGCTTTGTTTGACCTTATGTTTCGATATTGCAAAGTTGCAGATTTTAACTTATATTATTCAGCCATTTATTTATTGATTAGATTGCGTTCTCTGCCACCATTGCTTTACGATTTCTGTTTATATGTTCGCGCCATTCTCTTATTGATAAACATATTTTTTAAAATTAGTTACTTTATATCAGAGATATCTATCAATGTGACCCATGGTTATTTTTCTAATTTTCAGAATTATAATAGATTATGTTACGACGGGGGAAGTCATTGGCTTAGAATTGGTCGCACCTGACGCAGTGAAGTTGTGGCGTCAATGTTTAGGAGATACTGATCCAGCGGCTGCAGCTCCTGGCACCCTTCGAAGACTTTACGGAGAAAATAAACTAAAAAATATAGCACACGGCTGCAATACTCTCGACAGCGCCATGAAAGTAAATTAATAACATATAATACAGTACCTAATTGTTTTAGCGATCTGTTTAGTTACTTAGATGAAATTTCGGTTTTTCTTTTAGGCAGTCATTTGACATAGTAGCTTATAGCTGTAAACCTAAATCCTATGAATGTTATTTATACAACAAAATCTAAATAAATGTTCATCGCAAGCAGGTCTGTTATATGATAATTACAGAAACTATTTGTGATTATTACTTATATGGTCTTAAGACTTCATAATATGACCATATCATAAGGCCTTAAAGCCATGAAGTAATTAGTCAATTTTTTTAGATGCTAGATTTGTACTTTGGTTTTGATAATGGAATTCCAAAGGTGCCATTCAGAGCAACTTTTAAAAATTGTACCTGCTGTATAATTAAACCTCATGTTATAACTGATGGGAATTTGGGTGCAATAATTGAACAAATTGCAACATCAAATCAATTTTATGTATCTGCCATTGCTATGTTTTCTGTTAAATTGGCAAATGCTAAAGAGTTTTTAGAAGTTTATAATGGAGTTTTACCAGAATATGAGGTACATTTTTATTTCACAAGAATTGTAAAAATATATATTTATTTAGGCCGTCGTGGCGTAGGGCCACAAGGGTGTGACTGTAACGCGACAGTTGTGGGTTCGATCCCCACTCGAGAGAATAAATTATTATTTATTCATATTTGGATTTCTTCACTCTGGCATCAAGGCAAAAGTCCGGCGTTGAATTCCGCCACTCGCAATGTCTCGAAAAATTCGGATGGAAATGTGCATGATACAGCGCGAAGGTGATTTGATTTGATATTTATATATTAGCATATATTTAGTAAAATTAATTTAAATGTACAAAATCTTTATAAGTAATAATTTAATCAACGTTGCCGGATGCTCTGATTTTTGCGGGACGTCCCGATTTTTAGCCCAAAAATTAAATATCCCGGTAATTGTCCCGCTTTTCACGATTATTTCATTTATTTTTATTACTTTAAGATGAGATACTTAGTTAACTTAAAAGAAACATAAATAAGCACATTCGTAAGTTACGTATAATTATTCTGAATTCTTAAATGCCTTATAAACCAAAACGATATTGTTTAGGTACAGATAGTGACATTTTTCCATTTAAAAAATTTGTAGTGCTATCTATCACCATTGAAAGATTTATTTAAAACTCTAATAAATAGATAAATAATATTAAATCTTCATTATTTAAAATATTTTTCCCACTTTTGGTGAAAAAATCCTCCTTATCTAGGTACTTATAATGTAAAAAATTCCTGCTTGTCACCAAGAGAAATTCTGGTAACGTTGAGTAAAATATGTTAACTCCCACTACAATAAATATAAAAAATAATAAAGGAAATAATGTTATAGGGCATGTGCATTCATTTAGCAGAAGGAAAATGTGTTGTTTTAGAAGTGAAATGTAATGACCCCTCTACAAATTATGTTTGCGAGTTCAGGAAACTTTGTGGTCCAAGGGATCCTGTAAGATATACATTTTTTCTTTAAAATTATTTTCAATTTCACACTTAATCTTGTATATAGCATTGTAGAATTTAGAGAGTATTGTAGAGACTAGTACTCTGTTCTCTGGTTTTTGTAGTTCGAGACATTACATGTTGAGTGCTTAAATTAAATACAACACTACCAGAGCTGTGAAAATAAAAATAATTTATTAATTATCCAGATCCAGATGACTCTTGGGTAATTCCTTGTATCTGGATGTGACCTTCAATCAACATTTATTCATGGTCTTAAATTAAATTATTAATTACATTATACATCATTAGCAAACTATACTCATTTTAACAAATACTTTCAATCTTAATAATATGTTTAAAAAGGAGCTGTGTCGTCAATTATATCCAGAATCCATTAGAGCATTATATGGGAAAGATATAATACATAATGCTGTCCATTGTACAGACCTCCCAGAGGATGGTGAACTTGAAGTTGAATATTTCTTTAAGTTATTAGCAAATGAATAAATAACATTTTATATTTCATTTTCTTCTGTATACATTTTTAATAACGAAATCATTTCCTTCAATTTCAATTTTATCATACATCCATTTTCTGTTACATCTGAAATAATAATAACAAAAGATACATCTACAGATTGTTTAATAATTATAAATATATTTTAAAGTAAATTTTGCATATATTTTCTCACCTGCACTCATGACCACATTTATTGGAATTACATTTTGGGCAAGGAAAGTGGCATCCTGGGCATGTCTCGTCCAAGCAATCGCAAAGATCTTTACCTGTTGCTGCCAAACATCCCTTTTCGTTGTATAGTTTTTTGTTTGTTCGACTAAGTAGAAATACTCAAATTAATTAGAATATTTTTTAAAGAGGTAAAGAATTGATTTATAATCGTGCAATGCATACTTAAAAAAATAACTCCTTCTGTTCAATTTTCTGCGTTCACGTGCTGAAGTTTCAGGATCAAAGTCATGTAAAAAATGCATAATGATCTTCTCTTAAGTAAATACGAATATTAACTTTAATAAAGCTTGACTACATAAACGCAAAGAATTATTTATTACAAATTATTACACTAGTAGTCAAATAAAAGCGAAGGTCAAACCACAGCATATGCTAGTATATGTTCCTTGGACCATAGATAACAGACATATTATCATATACTTCCCAACTATAGATTAAACTGAACTCTTTATTATTTATAATGGATTAGTAGTTACATGTATTATCTGAAAAAAAATACTAAGGTATAACACATTTAAAATAATTAATTTCTCGAAATTTAAAAGTTTGAATTATACAAAGAATTTGAAGCAATCGATTTGTATCGATTGTTTAAAATTCTTGGAATCGTTGTCGATTTCATTCGATATTTACGATTGGTACATCGATAGACAAACTGATACATTTGAGAGAGTTAATTTTTAATTATTTTTATAGTTTTCGAGATATAAGCTATACCAAAATCAGTCTTAATACCATATATGTATATAAAAAAATATAAATAAAGTTAGTAAGCTAACAATAGCTTACAATGAGATTCTGCCATCTAAGTGGATGAATACATTCTACATAGTTTTTTCTAAAGCTTTATGTCTTGTTAATAATATAGGTAACTTGCTAATAATATATGACTTTTTCTCCAATTCTTACTATTTTACTAGTTAAAAAATGTTTTTAAATGATAATACATCAGTTAGTTTATATGTGGCAAGACCGATAAATTGTCATTTGTGCAATCCTACATTATGCTTGACATTGAAATTTAAACGTCAAGCGACTTCCAACTTCAGTGTGCTTTAATAAATCGACGTTTTCAAAATTTTGGTTCACATGTTGTTTTTTCTTTGATAAAATATTTCAAAATACTAAATACTGATTTAAAATGGCCGACACTAGTAACAAAGAAGGTTCTTCAGTTGCAAAAGTACCTATGATCTACGTATGCGGCGGTATGTAATGTACATGATTATTACAATTCATAAAAGAAATAGTTCATTAGTTTTTAGTTAGTATAACCATAACATTAACTATACACTAGTATGTTAAACTTCGATTATCTATCACATGCAAAAATATCACTCACTTTATGCTTATTTTCAGAATGCCATAGAGAAAATGAAATAAAACCAAGAGACCCCATAAGATGTAGAGAATGCGGTTACCGGATTATGTACAAGAAACGAACAAAAAGATGTATCCTTTTAAAAATATTTTATGATGTACCTTAACTTACATAAAGTTGAATTTAAAAATCTTAAAAACAGATCAAAATTGACATACAAACAACAAACATAAAAATTATGATTTTAGAAAAAAAAAATCCCAATGGTTAAAGCAAATATTTAGATTGTGTCCAACTGACTAACTGAAATACTATTATTTCAGTTCCTATCTTAGATATATGACATTAAGTTGGAAATTCAATAGTGTCGGAACTATATAGTAGTGTAACCCTTATTCCCCTAGATATAAATAAGGAGTAATCATATTTCTTGAAGTCCCCATAAAGATTCCATGTAATGTAATTGGAGTATGATACTCCACTTTTACCACATACATGGCATGCTTACAAGTTTAATATTTGTTTTAAATAACAAGCAATCACTACATTTTATAAATTGAATTGAATTGAATTCTTGATGGTGATATGGTGTTTTGAGCGTGCCAACACTTTTTAAATCTTATATATTATTTTTTGTATGTAAAACTTAACATTACTTATATTTTCCACTTTTAATTTCTCTAATATTTATGACTCTTTCTCTAACTTTTCTTTTTTTTTATGTTTGTTATCTCAGAACTTTTGTCTGAGTGAACGGTTTTGGATGATTCTTTTTTTATTGTGTGGTGCCATTTTAATTTTGTCAATTTCTGACAATGATAACCATGAGAAAATCACATAAGTCTTAAATTTGCATTAACTATGTGTGCAACTAATGGATGAATAGCCAAATTCACAGTTGTCCATCCCCATAAGTTTTCTTAAGGTGTACTAATTTTTTTTTCATGTATATATAGATGTGCGCATTGTGCATTTATCTATCTACATAAAATAGACATCTCTATTTTAGATTAAAAGCAATACCACCATGATATTAACGCTTGATCAGAATCCAGTTGTGTATGCAGTTTTCATATGCCTAACACTTTTCTTTCTTCTTTCTCTCAGCTTTTTTAAATATTATTTTCTATTACATGCAAATAAATTATAACAACGAAAATACTACATATACTTTTTTAGCTTAAAGCTAAATTCCCCAATAGCAAGTTAGATGGGAAGAAACTTTGTATTAAGATACTTCACACATTCTGGACATTGCGTGTTGCGTGGCAGGACTCATTGTTGCACTTTGCCTTCTTACCCCGAGTGGGAAAATGAATATAACTCATTGCTTGGAGTGGGAATCGAACCAAGAAACACCTGTAATTAGACGCTGTATCGCTACGCCACGGCAAATTATCTATATGTACTTATCATAAGAATATGTTTATGTCAAGTTCACCTGAATATGCTTTTGCATGCTTTCATATTGTTTAAAATTTCTTTAACTGAAAAATTCAGTGGTTGTCTTCGATGCTCGGTGATATGAAGAAAATAAAAATAAACATTATAATTTTACAATTACTTTAATCTTATCTATATAAAATATTCATCCATATAATGTATAGTAAAAACAATAAATGGGCAAATATTTGACTTGTAATTCTTTTCACCCTTTTTCCTTTTGTATGTACAAACTACACAGCAGATTTCTTTTATGTTGTTTAATTTCAACATGCTTACGTCATACATGTATTATGTAAGAACATTTGAAATAAAAAAGACCTAGTTATTAGCTATGCTAATAAAAGTATTATTAGATAATATGTTACAATGCTTGTAAAACAGTAATGACACTAAGATAGAGCAATGATATGTGTTTCCATTTATAGATTATAACACACTCAAATAACAGATACATTCTCTTTTGTAGATTAGTAATTTGGAATATAAATAGTATTTGTGAATACTTATACAATGTTTATAACAGAAAATACAATGAACCCAGGAATAAATTGTAACATTTTACAATATAGCCTACTTTATAACTATTACAAAATTTTGAATAAATACGATTATGAATATAAAAAAATAATATGTAACTACAAAAATATGTTATTCTTACAATGTAATAAGTATGTAAAGTTATATAAAACTTATTAGGCCTAATATTATGTATATAATATTTCTATTAAAGAGATAAAACTGTATGCAAGTCATTAGTCAGCTTAAGATGTAATTACATTAGTCAAATATTTACCCAAATGAAGAGTAACTAGTATAAAACAAATATCTAGCACAAGTACTATTTTTTTCGATATGGAAGACTCTTCAAAATATCTTAATTTCGTTTATGGAAGTTGATATGCCAATTACATTAAAAGATACTTTAAAGGATTTTTGGAAGTAGTAGTTTTTCAGTGTAAATAAAATGTAGTATATATTTTATAAAAATACATACAAAAGAGTAATTACTATAGTAGTACACTTTTAAAATGTAATATGTTTCATTGATATTTCAAGCTTTATCTTAATCGTGGACCACATATTTCTAACGTTTGAATGACATAAAGGAAAGTCCTAACCCATTTGTTGCCTCAAATCCAAGAACACTTAACAATATCCTCATAGATTCTATTTAGAGCTATAAGTAATAATATGTAAGCCTTATACTGGAAGCAATATAACAATATTAAAATTAATTCAATTTGAGATACATATTTACATGATAGTCTCCAGAACCACAATATATAACATAAAATACAAATATGTATATAATTAAAGCGCATCATTTTGTTTTCACACACATCTGAGTTAAACCCCAGTATGAATAATTACATCTTAAATTAATAATAAAAACAAAATTGCACATAAAAATATTCTACTTAGTTTAATTTTGGCACTAATTATCTGTGGCACTATAGTTAACTTGTCTGTTTGTTTCTTGATTTTCACAATTTTCAATAGTTTTTATCTCAGTATCTTTAACACTGTCACAAGTTTTATCAGAGATCACAGCTTCTTCGTCTTCGGATGAGTCTCTGCCCGCCAGGGGCAGTGCCGGACCTGCGCTGGGCTCCCGGTATTCTAACTTCGTAGGATCTTTTTCATGGAGTTTTCTTGCTAGAGACTGTAAACTGGCCAACGAGCTGGCGCAATCTGTTGTATCAATATCTGTTAAACTTAGGCCAGCTCGCTCAATCTCCGTAAAAGTACCAAATGGCAGTTTAAATAGACACTCGAGCCGCATAACATGCATTTTGCTTCGTAGGTGCTTTGCCAAGTGCCCGTGTATTCTGAAAGCAATGTTGCAATCAGAACAACGGAATGGACGTGGATTAAACGACGTCGCGGCACCAAATGTAGATGTCATCGACACTTTATTATGATGAGAGCCAGAACGTTCGTGCTTTTGAAGATGTCCCCTGGTACGGAAGCTGACGGCGCATACGCTGCATCTAAACGGCCGTTCCATATAATGTATGTTTAAATGCAGTCTTAACTGAGATGGCTTAGTAAATGTCTTGTTACAAAAGTCACAAACTCTGCGCCCGTCTTCCATCAATTTTCCAGGTGAATAAGGCATACCTTCAAAATCTTTGCCTTTAGTGACTTTAAAAGCTACGCCCCCAACCCCGATGACTACTTTGGGCGCAACAGAATCATATTCTGAAGGCGCCAATTTCATATTATCACTATCGAAGTCGTCCATTTTAGTTTTATCTTCCATAACTTTGCCGCTATTACTATCGTCGCTCGACAAATCGGGATGATTTGTTATAGGGTCATCGAGAGTTTTCATTATTCGAGCCTGTTTTAAATATTCTGATACTACATGCTTAGCGTTTTCAGAATTACCAGGAGTTCGTGATCTTGTGTCGCTGTTGGTCGAATTTTGCGAATGTTCATGGTAAATATTATCATCTTTATGAGTGTTAGAATTTACAGCATCATTAGCATTGGTCACTTTTAAATTGTTATTACATGTAGTGGTTAATGAATTGGAACTTTTATTATTCTTATCGCCCCCCTCCTCTGAATACAGAGAATTTTCTAGTTCAATTTTTCTTAATTTAGCGTTGCTAGTAAACTGACTTTGTTTAATTTTTGTGTCTAAAAGGGCTCGTTCAGTTAAATATGTATGTAACATTGGCTCCCCATTTACCCACTGACTTTGATGTTGCGGTAACTTGGCGGTATTGGACGCCAACGACGCCAATACACTTGATTCGCGAGCAGTGGGTATCTCTGCTAAACCTGCGCTTGAAGGAGTTTTTAATTCGTTTTTGCTTAGGTCCATTGGTTCGTTATCGACATCCATCCTAGTATCTATGACTGGAGTCTGTACAACTTGTACTGTCTCGGAAGTAATATCCGCCATACTGTCTAGTAACATAGGAGTATATGGATAGGTGGTCGGTCGCGCACTCGTTATGAGACCCGGTGTAGCAGACGTTGCTGGTCGAGTGCTACCCAAGGATAACAAACAGTGGGCAGCTTCATGTTCCGGTAAACGAGACTTGCAAGTTTCTGTATCTGGAAAAATCAATCCAAAGTTGACATAACCCATAAAACCTTTAAAAAATCCATCGATATACATATAACAAAGCGTGTGATTCAAAGACAACAATATCAACAGCTTACCACTTGATTCAGTTTCCCCCTCGTTTCCCTCATCTCCTTCAGAATCCGTATCATCATCCGTTTCGCCTGAGCATTGTGCCATTTCAGGGCCATCCATGTCGTTGCCCTCGTTCGGGTTTATGCCTAGTTCGCAGCACTTTTTATAATGAGCTTTACTTTTCATATGTTTTGTTAAGTTGCCTTTTGTTTTAAAACTGAAAATTTAAAATATTAATTATTATGATGACATACAAACACGACTTATAACATGAAAGCAATCAAGATTTGAAATAATTACCTAAAAACGCAATGTATGCAAGTGTAAGGCCGTACGTCGGTGTGTGTTCGAATGTGTTTCTTCAACATAGACGGTTTCTTACAACGAATTCCACATTCCGAACATACATAGCGTCCTCTACCACGTCCACGAACATACGTATATTCTTCATTACTTTCGAAACCTCCTGCTAACTCTTTTTTAGGTATTGCTTGATTTTCAGCGTTTTTCAAGTCTTCCGATTTTTTTGCATCTATTAGCTGTAAACTCTGAAATGCAAAACATAAAATAACAATAAAATAACCAAAATATTAGATATATTTATCACAATAAATGTAAAAAAGCCAGTAAAATCATTAATGTAAAAAGTAAACAAAAAACCGTATGAAATTATGTATTTACTTATGAATAGATAAACACGATAACTTTATATTTTTATTTAAAATGTTTATTGTAATATAACACTTAAAAAGTCGTGTGTAGTTAATAATTTCATGCTAGTCAATTTTGTTAAGAATTAAATGATAGCATAATTTTTAATCAGTAGCGGACGGACATGTGCAAGTTTTATTCACTAAAGTGATAATAATAATATATAAGAATTATTTATGATGCGCAACATCATTAAATCAAATAGATGACGCTCTGATTGTCTAATTATAAAGTTAAATATTTGTCGATATTGTTCTTTTCATACATATTTTTGTGTAATATATAAGGTCCAAATATATGATAATATTCACCATATGTATATACAGGTGGAAGTGTCAGCGAACCATTTACGGAAACAGCATATAGGTAAAATATTTCAAACCCATACCTAAAGAAATTAATCAAGTACTGGACGTAGGATTTTTTTTTCATTTAACAATTTTTGTCCATACTTGTATTTCGTGTGACACAATTACGCATAGATACCAATAACGTAAACACTTACTACTACAAAAATACTACTAGAGGTTAAACAACTTTGAACTTTATCGCTAATATCTACGAGTTGATTTCGGAATAAGGTGTGTGAGGCGGTGTCCTTTTGGTAGGTTTACGTGTGCGTGCGTCATCCTTACAAATGGGATTTTATTTTACAACGATAATTTTATTGTTTAATTTATTTGAATAAAAACTTTTTCACTTTTGGGAAAAAATAATAAATTGTATTAGGCTTTTATAGAGTAGTTAAAACTGTGGTTTCATTTAATGTGGTGCTGACACTTCCACCTGTATCTAATCGATATTACATAAAAGGCCACTAAAGTAGGACAGGTTACTACTTCATGATTTAATTAGAGGATAAACGACAATAAGTAGTAGGATTGTAGTACACAATAAATACGAAAACAAGTGAATGAACGGGCGAACATTACTTTTCTATTTTAATATGTAAATACTATTTGTATAATAATTATAAGCAATTTATAATAATATTAATCTAGCCTTAGTTTATTTATACCTGTTTGCCGTCCTTCGAATTTTTATTCCATTGCGATGAATGAGTCAATATGAGATCCTGTTTAATCACAGCGACGGCCACGTTTTGCGGTCGATGACGTGAGTCATATAAAGACATAGCAGACGATGCTGACAGTCCCAGCGGGTCTGGCGTCAGCTCAGATAATAACTGTAAACATATTCATGCACTTACTACACATTTAACAATAACACTACATGATCACCATTCAATAGCTCAATTATAATTACCTGCCAATTACTGTACATGGACAGAAAATGTTGATTCGGTACATATGTCGGCTGTGGCCGATTTATTGTGCAGTAAAAAACTTTTGTTGAGCATTTGAGACCTAAATAGGTATATGCATTGCCATTTAAGTAAAGTTGACCGTATGCTTTAGCCGGACGGGGGGTTTCTGGAGACACTAAAGGCATTGTGTTTGCATTCGGCGTGATCCCGTGATGCCTCTTTGGAGTGAAAGTTCCTGGCTTTAGTGGCAGAGTAGAAGGTCGCAAAAATTTTGGCTTTCGTTCTTCTGTAACAGGCTTTGCGGCTGCATTTTTTTGAAAATAAGATGTCTCAGATCTCTCATTTTGAATGGAGACAGAAGTTTCAATTTCTTGTTCATTACAATTTTTTTGGACCTCCGTAGAACTTTGAATTTGATTATTATAGATCTCAGATTTAGTTATTAAATTTTCGAAATTAAAATTTTTAATTTCATTTTCAGACTTAATATCTACAATTTTGGAAGAAAGATTTAAATTAGCATCTTTATTTTTTGCTTTACTTGACAAATAATTCGTATTCTCTTTTAAAACCGGGGTTCTGGATATACTATCAGCATTTCGTTTAACACTTCCATCACTACGCACCGTCGTTCTTGTATTATTTATTAAAAAGGTTTTTCCTGAGATAGGCTCGTCTATGTGTTTTATCCTAATAATTGGAACAGTAGAGCTGTTCTGAACTTCTGGACCATAATTCTTTTGAGAGTTAATTCTTTCTATATCTGGATGTGACTTCATATTTGGACTTCTGGTATGAAGGATTCTGTCGTAGTTTATAACTGACGATCCTTTAGCTGAGTGTATATTATACGATATATTTTCTTGGAGGTTCTCATAAGTAGTCTTTATTGTATTTTTATAGCTATCATTAGTTTTTATTTGTGAACTCGGATTCCCCATATATAAACCGGGCGTATTTGGACCTGGTATACCAGGTACATGAGGTATTAATTTTCCACCGTGCAATATGGTTGTAGCGCCATTTGGAGAAGACGTCGGACTTAGAGGAGGTAAAGTTAAGGGATTATAAGCTGTTATAGCACTAAGAGGTGGAAACTGGAAGTGTGTTATATCATGAATGCCTATCAAGTTTGCACTCTGAGGATTCGGTGTTGATGCAGGTGCTCTAGGAGTTTGATTTTGCGGGGTCGAAATTAATTCCTTTGGTGTAGGTGGATTATGAACAATAGTACCACCAGAATGTAACCCTGATCTTACAACGACACTACTCGCCTCAGAATCATTTGCGTACTTTGAAGGCGAGAGATTTTGATGTATTAAAATAGGAGATAATTGCGTTTTGCTTGGTTCTATACGTAATGTTGTCGTACTACCCGAATGGTCGACTATTTTTACTTCTCCGCCAAACATTTGTAGCGAAGTAGAATTATGTCTAATGTGTGGTGAAATTTCCTCCATAGATCTTAATGCTACCGAATTAACTTCCATGCATCTAAGTTTTGGTTGCGAGTATAAATCATTTGTACGAGGTGAGCTATTATCCATTAATCTTGGACTATAAGTGTCTCTGCTATCAAGTCTCCGTTTTGGGCTAGATTCTTTGGATTTAAGCTTTAAGCTTTCAGTCTTCTTATTAAATTCTGATGGAATTCTAGTATCTACGAGTCTTGTATTCCCAAGAAGCGGGCCTGGGGATGGCAATGGGGCAATTATATCATTACATTCTGGCTTCAAAATCACTAAATTGTCCGGCTTGTTTCTAAGGGGTGGTGATTTTGTAGCTATGCTTATTCTTGGAGAAGGGCTCATTGGATTTTCTGGTAAGCGAACATTAATAGAATTACTTCTTACATACATGTTTTCAGGTCTTACATTTTTCAAATCCTTATGAGATAATGTTGAATTGTTACTTATGTTTCCCTTACAATAGTACAATCTATGTATATCTAAATTATCAGCACTTCTATAAACGATTTGACATAGGGGGCAAACATATAGAGTTCCTAATCCATCAGCTAATTCATTTGTTAAAGAGTTAAGTCCATTGGCTTTTGTTTTAAGCAAAAGATCTTTTATTATTGAACCCTCAGGATTTAGGGGATGTTTATGGTCTTCAACAAGTTGAGCGAAGCTTTCTGAATGTGACCGCTTCCTTAATATGTTATTATCAGTTTCGTAAGTCTGTTTTGTTAAATTTAATGGAGTAATTTCAGATTTAATCTCTACATCGCTTAAAAACATTTTGTTCTTTTCCGCTATCTGCTTAATTTTACCATATTTTTTTTGTAAAGGAGTCTCAATGACATCAACAATGGCTTCATTATCTGATATAATTTTCGAGATATGTTCCGTAAGAAAATCTGCATTTTGAGAAATAGATCTCTTTATCTTATCTTTTTCTTCGCTTGGTTGATAAAATGCAGCTCTAAATTTGGGTTTGTAAATCAACGCTTTAGATTTCTTGTTGTCTGTTAACGAACAAACGGTACTTACAGATGCATTATCACTTGGTAATTCAGGTGAGGAAAATTCATTACATCTGTTATTTTCTAAACGAATTATAGAAGCATCAGAACCAGCATCAGATATCGAAGTAGGTGGTATCGAGGTATCACTTTCTGAATCACCAGATAAATCTTCTTCATTTATTGTTGTAGCTACGTCTCCTCCTTGTGATCTTAAAGCGTGAGTTCTTGATCTACGATGCTTATATAAATTTGATTTGGTTTTAAAAGCAAATCCACAAGGTATGCAAGGATACGGTCGCTCATTAGTATGAGCTCTGATATGTTTTTGTAAAACTGAAGGTTTGGCACATGATATTTTACAATATGGGCAAACATACCGCCCGGAACCACCACTGTACGTTTCTTTTATAAAATCAGTTTCAAGGATTTCAGTCTTATTTAAAAATTCTTCAGAAAAACTGGTTTTACCAGAAATTTGAACTAAATTATTTACATCGCTAAATCTAATATTTTCATCGTTATAATTAGTTTGTACATGTTTCTCCATTTCTATGTTTTGCCTATCATATTTATCTTTAATCTTTTCTATTTCAGGATGAGCTGCTGCAATACTTCTATTTGTAATTGTATGACTACTCGCTACATGTGTAATGCTTGTTTCTTTCTGACTGCTTTCTTCTCCTTTAATCGAATTATTTGGGAGTGGCGATAATGTAGATGCCATTTTTTTAAACTTTTTGTGTAAATAGCTGTGATCATTGTTATTAGAAAAATTAGTATCTAAACGTTTTTCTTGAGTTAGCGGCATCCTTATACGCGACGTTTATACCTGGAACAACATATTTTTAATTATTAATACTATCGTTTTATCTTTCCAATTAAACTAACACATTCCAAATCATTTATTGAATTCATAATTATTTATTATAAGGCCGGTCATGGCACAGAGACACAAGCGTATGACTGTAAACACCACAGGTTTTTAGTTCGATACCCACTCGAGCAAATGAAATATTTAATATTTTTATTACTTTGCTCTGGTGTCGAGGCAAAGCGTGGCTGTGTGAGGGGCACAGCGTGGAGCTATAACCAAAAATATTATAAGTAATAGTAATTAAAATTTTAGAAAAAGTAATATTTTATGCTAAAAGCAAGGACAAATTTATTAAAAGTAAAATAAAATACTTCTCTTATTTAATAACGTACGGGTTCGCTGAGCAACTTAGCTAATGTTAGCAAGTTTGTGCTATTTATTAGGCAAGTGTGCTATATATTATTTTTAAAATGGATTATTATTATTTAATTAGTTATAGAGAAAATTGCATTAAAGTTATTTTTTGCGTTATATAGAAAAACAGGAGTTTCTAATTTTTCAAATAAATATTTTTTAACAGAAAATAAGCAATTTAGTGGCATTTTTTTAAAAGTTTTTCGTTTTTATTCATGTATTTTTTTATAAACGTGTTTATTACTTGCATAATTTTGTCCTGAAAGAACTAACACATCATTTAAATTCGCGCTATATAATTTCGTGAAAAGGAGAATTTATGTACCTATTGATGTAGAGTTGATTACATGTCCTAATTTTGTTCATTTTTTCTCATCTTCCTTATTTTGATACAGACAGAGAATAAAATAATAAAATAGAAAAACACTATTATGTTGTCAACTTTCACAATAAAATTTTTCGGATTTTCTAAATAAGATTTTATAGTACCAGACAACCTACATGGTCAAAGCAAATATTAGAAATAGCTGTTAGTATTTGCGTTAATTGATAAACTACAATATTTTTTACCTTGCGACGTTTAATATACGTATTTTGGATCAATCTGTGGTTATAAAAACGAGCTACTATTTGCTATATTTCCTATTTAGTTCTAGATATTTGAAAAGTGCAATCTAACGCTTTCAATATTTTTTTTTAATTACAAGCTTGAAATTAATAATGACGTCGTTGTAATTCGACTTAAAATTCCTATTATGGATTTCAAATTAATTTGAACTTAAAATTTTATTCTTAATATTAATTGAAATACTTTATATATTAACTGGTTTAGCGACTGGTAAGAGCAAAGACGTGTCTTGATTAATGCATGTCATTGTGTCTTGCTAAGCTCGTATGAGATTGTTTGCATATAATCATAATTATCCTCTCTGGAACTAACGTTAAATATATTTCAAAGTTAATCGTCAATAAAAAACATAAAATTAATAATTAAGGCACGAACAAAGTACATAAATACGGACATAATATTGCGGCTGTTGACGCAACGCGCATGTGCTGCTCTATGTTATGTCTAATAGTACGATGTGACATCATTATGACGTAAGCCGAACTTGCGCCTCGCAAACGAGGATCTCCCCATCTTTGAATCTCACTATTTTATTTTTAACTTCTCGGCTTCAAAATAAATAACAATACCACATGATGTATTTCAATTGTTTCGCA
>FASU01012000.1:4364-14868 GCA_001486225.1 Heliconius pardalinus sergestus | reverse complement strand
GACAATTCCACCCTGTATATTGCTATTATTAAAAGTCTTTAAATTTGTTTGTTGTTATTTATATAGGTGCCGTCGTGACGCATCGGCTCAGTGTCTGGTTGTAAATGCAACTTTTATGGGTTTGATTTCTACTCAAACAAAATAATTATTTTCATTTCTTCACTCTGGTAAGAAGACAAAACGCGGAACTGAGTTCCACTACTCATCATCAATCACTTAAGTTTTTCAGTGAAAGTATCCTCTGCCACCTTTCTTTGCTTTAACTTATATTTTTTATAAATTTCAAGTATTGAATCGAACCAACTACGTGCTTGCGTCCAACTTTATTTATCCATTTAACTATTAATAAAGATTATTAAATATTATTAAATAATATAATAAAAGCTCAACCATCCACCAGTACGTGAGTACCAACAATCGTCACAACGTCTCCTCTCAATGTTAATGGCCGCTATTTGACGTCAGACATTGACAAATATATGTCTTTCACACTCGCAGTTGATTGGTTAACCCTCTAACTATAGTGTCAGTATCTTGTTAAAAATCTGTTATATATCAAAAGGAAATCACTGTATGAAATATATTGGAGACTAGTGAGTTTTTCTTCAAGTAGTGAGTATAGGGTAAATATATTTTGGCGATATTCTGTTCTCAATTGAATGTGAATTTGAGACCTTACATCTCACTGGTGCGAAGAGAACTTGATTAAAACATTTTATAAATAGCAAATAATTGTAATAATTTAATAATAATCGTTTTACCGAACGATAATTGTACCCACAACTATCGCATTTAAATTGAAAGGCGTTTCTACTGCTCTATTATATGAAAATTCAATGAAAATTAGTCATTCTCACGAAGAAGCTATTCTGCTAAGCCACCATGGCTTCGCATAGTAATCGTAATATATTTAAAAAAACCCCTATATAAATATAGATAGTAAATGTATCTCAAATACTCGTAATTAATTTAAAACAAAGATTATCTTGCACGGGAAACAAACCCGCAACATTCACGTTAAACTTCTAATTCGATCTATCGCTTCAAACAGTTTAACAGTGAAGTCAATTAAGTAGAAACTAGAAGCGACAATTGCCTCCTTTGTAACTCGTTAGTTTAGAAGTTAAAATGTACGTGGGTTTTTCACCTGCAATTATCTAGTTAGATATTTATGAAGTATATCTTTGTTGGTAGAGGATTAAGTATCATAGGAGAAAGTTGTGTAATATCATAGGTCTTGGTATATTGTACGCCACGATGAACGTGACGGCTGTGGGTTCTATTCCCACTCGAGGGAATGAAATATGTAATAATTATATTTCTTCATCGCTCTGTCAACGAGGCGAAGCGAGGTGTTGAGATCTGTCACTTGTATTTGTAATGCTTCCAGAATTCGGCGGAAAGTGGGGAACGGAGTGTCTTAACACTATATTCACTCTGCCTAAATGAGTTTCCTAACACTGAGGTCCCTTCTCCTACTCTGCTCTATGTGGGATACAGCGTGAAGCAAAAAAAAACAAAATAATTTTAATATGAAGAAAGTTTTGTCATACGTCTTTCGTAAACTTACGTTTGACTATTTTACTCTATGTAATCTTAGAAATTAGTTGTTATTATTTCTATTTTACAGTATCTGACTGCACACAATTTTTCTATTAATTTTTCTTCTTTTTCCAATCATTCATTCAATGCAACGCAAATTAAAATGGAAAGTGGAAAACGGAGTGTCCTGACCTAAAATATTTTTTTTTCTATATCACTTATTCTATTACACTTATTATGAATATAGAAAAATATAACATTTTTATTGAAGCGCTGCACTGAACTGAACGTAAATCAAATTACAGAGTTAATAAAGCGAGCGATTGCCCTTTAAACTTGCGTTTTGCTGCGTGCACAATGTGTGATGACTATGTCTTTATTATTATTTTTTTTTATTTACACGCATTATCCCGCATATAGCGGGACAGTTATAGATATTCAAGTGCTTAGATACTCTGTTCTACTCCTACTATTCACATACCTGTGGGTGCGAAATTCAACTATGGGTTTTGTCATGACAGAGCGAAGATATGAAAAAAAAACTTCCCCCCGTTTGGAAATCGAATCCATAACCATCCATCCATTTACAGCCAGTCGCTGTTCTACTACGCCATAGCGGCCTCAAACAATACAAAAACAATACAAAATTTAAACTTTTCCTTTTAGCATCACTAACTATAGATGAATTCGTCGCAAAAAATCTTTAAAAGCACGTAGAACGGGTATCATAACTTCGTTTGACCAAAAAAATCACCACACTTTGTGGGCAAGTTAAAATCTGTCAGTTCGAACCGCGTTACGCTGTTCTGGTTCCATTTTTTCCATTTATTATGACCGCCAATATTTTGCGGCCAAAATTGAGATTTAAAATTCTGTGTCAACTATGAAAAATGGATGATGTTAGTTTTCGTTTACTAAATAAACTTTTGAACGAATTGTTACGTTACATAGTTTCGTGAATCACTTTTTATCCGATTGTGCGACGTAAAGGAGGATATCGTGTTTATCAGCCTTTACATATGTATAATATGCACATAGCGTTCGTCAATTAATGAAATTGAAATTTTACTGGAAAAATTAAATGGCTCCTGAGTGTTGATACTAAAAAAATATTTTGCTTATATTTTTAGCGTTCATGCGATCAAGTGTTTTATATTTCAAATTATTTTAAATTAAAAAAAAATCAGCTTCACGCTGTGTACCGCACACAGCAGGGTAGGCAGAGGGTAAATAGTGTTAAGACACTCCGTTTCCTACTTTCCGCCGAATTCTGGAAGCATTAGGTGTTGAGTGGCAGAACTCAACGCCGCGCTATTGCCAGACCAGAGCGAAGAAAAGAAAATATAAATTTAAGTAACTATTTCGTTTTCTCAAGTAGAAATCGAGCCCGCAACCATCGCGTTACAGTCACACCCTTGTGCCCCTACGCCACAACGTCCTCCAAAACATTTTTCAAAACCTATAATATGAAAATTATATATCCTTGAAATATAAAATATTATATATTTTAAGAAAAACATAGCAAATTGTTTTGCACAAATATTACACGTTATGAGTGGACTATAATTGCATAACCGCGAACTGACGGACGCCTTATTAATCATTCTGAACCATATTTATTAAACACATTTATTATTTATTCTACAGTTAGTGTTTCATTTTCATACAATTTCAAGAGAGCGTAAAGTGGTATTTAATATTCATATGGTTTATATATTTTTTTATTTTATGTTATTTTTTTTAGGTTTACGCTTAGCGGGGTAGGCAGAGGGAACCTGGGAATATAGCGTTAAAACGCTCTCTTCCCATTAAGATACTTCCGTTACTTACTTTTCCCCGAATTTTAAAGTATTGCGTGTTGAGTGGCGGACCTCAAACCCGCGCTTTGCCTACTTACCAGATAAAGAAAACGAAAATATTAAATATTTCAATCCCTCGAGTGGTAATCGAATCCACAAACGTCGCGTTCATAGCAGAACTGGGTCAATGGAAGAGAAAAAAATACATTACTCAATCACATTTTATGAGTTCGGTATACCTTATAAGGTAGTACGAGAATGTCTATTTGCATATGCGATGTTTACAGGTTCTATTCCAAGGTTAGTCAAACATAGTGTTTGGGAACCTTCACTCTCTCTTTTACCTTGTTGGACTGGTTTTAGATACACTGCATGTTGAGCGCACTTTCTGCATATATCAATAACTCTCTTTATTATCCAATATTATACAATACATTAAAATTTTCTTATTGAATTTCATTATACGCTAAACAAATAAAGCCCGCACCAACATTTGCTCGCTCAAAAGGAATATTTAATATTTAATACCTTACTCCTTCCTAAACTACACTTGCACAATGAATCTGAGTACACCCTGAAGTAAACATGGAACTTAAATAGCCAAAACAAACAACAAACACTGTTGTTTTACTCGTATAGTGACTTTGTGATAAAAAATTACTATTTCTTGCTCTTAGAGTTGATATAATGGAACTATGAAATAACTGTGTAAATGTAAAATGTAGTGTTATTTTATTGTAAAAGAATATAAGTCTTGAGATATGATGCTGCGTTAAGTTCCGCCGGAATCTTCAAAGTCTCAAATATTTGTGGAAAATAAGGAACTGAGTTACATTATTTATCTTCTCTGTAATATGGAAATTCAATATAAAAATTTGAACGCGCATGTTCCAATCCCGCTACATTGAAAAACAATAAATATACCTGGCTGAATATTTCATTTCATGCAACAATTAAAAAAAATCATTACCTTTTTTATACTGAAATATATCAATAACAATTATAAAAGTCAAAATAGCATAGAAACAAGTTTTCGTATTTTTAATTTAGTGGCTTATGTTAACATTTTTTTATGTATATTTTTTTATATACATTTACTATTCAAATATAATTAATATGTAACTAGGTTACAATTATTCAAATATACAAAGAAAATATATTTAAAATTTTAAATCAATTAGCGTCGGTATAACCAATAAAATTATTTTCAATAATAACTAAATACATACATTTACATTTATTTCACATAAGGAATATTAAATAACATGTTAAACCACGCATTGATTGTAATGAGGCATAAATAATATATAGAAATAGTGAAATTTATTAATAACACAGTAGGAATTTGATGTACCATTAAATGCTGGTCACTCACTGTGTTGCAGTTTAAATTGTTAATCAGTCAAAGTTTAAAAAAGCATAAGTGATAGTCCAACGCCTATATATATTTTTTATATTTGTATTTTTTTCTGTTATTTGTTAACGTTCCCCACTTTCTGTAAAATTTCTGTCAGAGCCAGAAATGAAAATTATGTATTCCTGCGAGTAGAAATCAAACCCACAACCGTTGAACCGTTTACAGTCCGACCCTATGCTTCTGTGCCACAACAGCACATGTGCAACGATTTCTAGAATTATTTTACTGAAAAGAGGCTGAATTTTGTGTAAAAATAATTGGAAGTAAACGATATGTCAATAAATATACATACTCGTATGTAAATACTATTATTTATCGTCCTTTTACAGTTTAATATGTAAATTCTTTTTACAAGCTTTTATTTAACTTCGATACGTTCAATATGTTCACCACGTATGTAAGTAACATATTATTTAAAACATTGCAAATCATTTTAAATCTATCAGTTTTATCGCAATCAGATTTCAGAGACCAGCCCCTGATATCTGATTGCGCTGAAAGAAAGAAATATATATTTTTTTATCTCATACTTATTAAAATATATATATTTTACATACAATATATGTATTTTATATACACAAAACAGCTAAAATAGTATCGTAATGTAAATAATTAATTTAAGCCTGTAATAAACACTTTTTCAGTTAAAATTACTTTTGGCTAACAAAATATTTTAACTGTAACCAGTACATTAATATTCCTGTTATAATGAAGGCTGCAACGAGCGGATGGGATAATGACTTTGGTTTACAACATTACGTCACTAGTTTGGTATAAACTGTAAATTGTAATAATATAAAGCAAACTGAAATATCTGTATAAACTATTACATTCTTTTGGGATTTCTGTATGGATAAGACTATTTGGTTATGGATGAAGAAATCATCAGGAGTAAATACTGGTAAATTTTCTGGTGTCCTAGGGCCTATTCTGGATTAATTCTTTCTTTTAGAAGGAGCTTCAATTCAATTCAAGAAATCGACGCTACCAAGAGACAAAGCTATCAAGGGAGACTATGGAACAGAAGAGGAAACTTATACTTCTCAAAATTGCCCGCGGCGCAAATAACCACAAGCCAGACTTGGACGCTGACCTGTCCTCCTGACCTATCAAATGAGCTTCCTGACATAGACCTAAGGTCTACACGTGTTACATTGGATACCATATTAGGCAAGCGTAGTGTACGACGCTCTGCAGCAGAATGGATAGACTATTTAAAAAAAGTAGCTAGCACCGTATGGACATCAGCTGTCCAAGACAAGACCAGGATAATTGGCGCTCTCTAAGGGTCTTTCCCATTCAATAATGAATTCTATTCAATAGTGAACAATAAACACAAAATATATTTTTCAATTCAGACCAGCATTGAGTGTAGCGAATTAAACTAAACCGACTATTTAGCTTTATAATATTAACAATATATTAAAATTACAGTTTGTATCAAAATTCACATTCACAAAGAAAAAATCTTAATACATATATAGCAAACTAAAACAGAGACTGTCAAAAGCTCTAATAACAAGAGTAGTAATTACCTCCCTTGCAAATAAACTAAGTGGCACTAACAATTTGCGCACTGACATGGTAATACCTCGTATTAGATCTACCTTTGCTCATTTGCTAGCTGAATTAGCTAGCTTTAAGTTGATTAGGAGAATTTTAGTAATTTTCTAGTTATCTATAAAGAGAAAAGTGGAGAAGTTAAAAAAATATTATCCCCGAAAAGATTTAGTTTATTTAATTATTTAGATCAACGGATCGACGATGAAAGGATTTTATTCACGTTTTATCCCCATCAGAGTAGCCAGCGAAAACGGAGCTAAACGCAAAAGCAATCAAATTAGTAATAAAGAACAATAAATTACTAAAGAAATGATAGAAAAATATAGAAGATTTTTATATTTTCAATCGAAAAATAAAATATCGCCTTTTCCCGCATAGCAGTAGATAGAATCTAATTTTAAGCCATTCTGTTTCTCTTTTTCTACCACAGCGAGTAAGTGAAAATTTGTCATGTGAAAAAAATTAAAACTATCTCAAATTAAATAAATAATTATCATCAATACAAATTAATTTGTGGTAGAAATGATTAGAGAGGGATGGCGTATCGAAGCTTTTGCTCTGTTGAAGACAGGCCAAGATTGATAAGGGTATTGTTCCCTTTATAGTTCTAATTATAAGAACAGTGACGAACACATCACTTCTAAATTAAAGACGACTGCGCTAAAATCATTATTTAACACTGGTTTAAGGTAAATTTAACTTATTAAAAACATTGCCTTTGTCTCCAGAAATTCGCGGAAAGTGAGGAACGGAAGTGTTTTCTTGGGAACGAAGTGTTTTAACATAAGATTCCCTGGTTCCCTCTGCCTACCCTGCTGTGTGAGTAGTATAATCAAACCACAATAAATGACAATAAGCCACTAATCATCAATTATTGCTACAAAAAATTACTTCCATCACCTAAATAAAAAAGTACGATTATACTTAATATTAATAATATTTTTTATCATCTTGGGAAATCTCAATTCAATAGGCATGCCATTTTTCAATGTTCCCACAGCTCGTTCTGTCCTTTTCATCAGGTTTTACAAGCCATGAATCCGATACCGCTATCTCATTGGCAAATTTAGCGTAAACCGTCTATGAGGCCGCGGTGAATTCGTGTAATGTAGTTATATTTAAACTACAAAGGTACTTTTTTTTTTATTTTGCTTAATATATCCCGTTTTTTTGGAGTACGCAGATCCTAGTGACAGATTATTCTGCCCTTTATAGCCACGCTATTCAATTGATACAATTCAAATTCATACGTTTTGTACAGCATAGTATGTAAGCAGAGTAGGCAGAGAGTTAACACGCTCCGCTCTCCGCTTTACTCCTGAGTTGAGTGGCGGCAAGAGAAAGTTTGTAGAAACTGATTATAAATGACGGTTGTGAGTTTAATTTCAACAAGGAAACGTATTATTTTCATTTCATTTCAACGCAGTGTCTTGACACTTACTTTACTTTTCCTACTCTGCTGTATAAAGGATAAAGCGTAAAGCTCTATACATGTAAAAAAGATATACTTATATTTTTTTTAACCTTCACTATCGAATGCGTAGACCAGAACGCGACTTCCCATCTTTTCCTAACGACATCGCCTAATGGTTGAATAACGACAAATAATCCGCACCGATCAATGTTTTATCTCTCACTCTCATCTCATAAATTATTCATTTTACACAACAAAATAATGAATGAACAGACTCTTTGAACGCAGACGTTTAAAGTGAATGACTTAATTGAAAATGTTTCTATATTCGATCTAATATAATTGGATGGCAAATCTGAATCTTTTAACTATTTGTATTACATTTCACCCTGTACCCTACATTTATATGCGAGAGTAGGGAGAAGCAGGTTCCCACTTTTGTCTTATTACCAGAGCAAAAAAACTTTTGGGAATCTTCGGGAATCTGTTTGGGAACTGGGAATGGAAGCCAGAATCTTTGCATTACTATCAGACAGCGTTTTACTTCGCCACAAAGTCTTCAAGCTCTTCCACTAGTAAAATATCCTGTAAAAACATCGTTGAGACAGCGAAGAAGTCTGAACACATCCAAGTTTACAAGAGCTTAACTATTATTTGCATTTAATTTCGCGTACGACGATGAACTAACTTGCAAAGAGATTGTTACGTGGAAATGTTAAAAGAGATCAAATATCTTACGAGCTTTTAATTATTTAGTTGTTATTGCAAAGTTGCATATATTGCATGTGCTTGTATTTATATATTGCATTGCATATGCTTGATTGTATTTTAATTATTTTAATTTAATTAAATTTAATAGTACTTAGAACATCCGTGATACACTCCTAAATACTTGAGTTCCCCTAGTCGAGCTGAAGATATTAGCATACGCCGCTAACAATAATACTCTTGTTATTCTCTGCTTTAAAAGAACTTAAAGCAGCCATGGGTTAATTGCCTTGCATTCTAACTCGCTCAGTCTCTGGTATGCCGGCCCAGAAAGTCCAGTCACGTCACTGGCTTTTCGCTTGGTTTTAGTCACATATACGACACCAAGATCTCTGTCATACACCACATCTAATATAATTATCCATCTTCTGTTACATCCCTCCTCTTACTTTCCATGCAGCTTTTCGTAGCTCCGTCCTCTACTTCCCGCCATTCGTCCGGAACGGCGGGAAGCGTGTTGGGTGGCAATTCCCAACGCTACTACTATAGACGGTTTAATTTTCAAGTTATTTTTGGGTGCCAAAACTCAACGAGCTTTTTGATGAAAACAATAAATCGTTCCCAAATAGAAATCGAATTCACAGTCGCGTTTACATTGAAATTCTGTGCTACTAAACACAACCAATAAAAGTAACAATAACCATACAACAATAAAGTCAACATTACCAATTTAACATAGAACACAACATTACCGCTCTATCTTCAGCTATTAAAGCGGCTATAAATAATGAAATCACTATTATATACACTACTCTTATCACAAAATCCTGCATAGCCTGAGGTAAGGGGTAAAATGACGTAAATTACATTTATTTGACAATGAAAATGTACCCCCGTTGCGGAATATCCACGTGGTGTAAGCTACACAAATATAACATTTATTATTGTAAAAATAAGGCGTATATTTCCATATTGTTAACTTCAATGGTTGTAAACTCTTCAATCTGTCTGACATCTTTTTGTATGTCGTAAACTCAGTGTATAATGTTTTACGTTTATAAACTGTCGAATGTGTTTTTTTTTACAAGCACATTTTTTTTTACATATGGTGCTGGTTTTGTGGAAAAGCCGCTGCTATATTTCGTTAGTTGTGAACAGAAAATATTGTTTCTTGTAGCTTATCAGACATTCTATTATTGAATAAATAATAAATATGCTAGATTGTACTCGTTATCCAAATTCTGATATGATTCTAAAGGAGAAAAATAGTTTTTTTCTTCACGCTGTATTCCGCACAAACAAAGTAGGTACAGGGAACCTGAAAACCTTATGTTCAGACATTCTGTTTCCCTTAAATCACTTCTATTCCGCACTTTCTGCCAAATTCTGGAGGTATTGTGTATTTAGTGGCAGAACTCAACACCGCTTTACCTCGACACCAGAGCGAAGAAATGAAAATAAAAATTATATTAATATATTTAATTTCCTCGAGTGTGGATCGGACCCAGAACTAATGACATACTTCCTGCCTAGCCTAAGTAGGTATCAGGCATAATGTATATAGTTAGAAACTTCACATTTAAATGATAATATAGCGTCTTATCGTATAACGTGTAGAATAAACCAATTCAGTGTTAGATATGTGTATGAACATCCGCGCTAAGTCCATATGCTTCATGAACGGATATGGCGTAAATCTTCGTTCAGGGCCATGAAAACGGTTATTATTTTAATTTTAATAAGTTAAAATATACCTATTATTAATATTATTTATTTCTTATTATAATTTATATACTGTATCAATTAATCTATTACTCTATTTCATTTTCGTAGTTTTATGAAATCAGCATAAAATTATTTTTAAAAAAACAAAAACAACGCGATATATTAATATAACGATAATAACTTCACCTGCTCTGCTTTTACATGCTTTTATAGGCACAATCAGCTTCACGCTGTATCCCACATACAGCAGGATAGACACAAGGAACCTAGTGCTAAAACACTCCGTCCCCCATTTCCACCCAATTCTGGAGAAATTACGTATTGAGTAGCGGAACT